>CM035137.1:98182615-98442012 GCA_020205605.1 Panax ginseng
ATTTTGATGATTCAAGATGATCCGGAAAGAGAAAAAGTAGATCTACAACTTTCATTATTTGAGTTTTACGAAATAATATCCGGAGCTATAATCAAATTGGCTCTGAAGTGACTGCTGTGTAAATGGCAAGCCGAAAACGCGAATCTAACCACCCCAAACGTCGATCCAATTAACTTTTGTCCCAATTTCTACAAAACAATATAAAACATGCATGAATAGACATAAGCACTTAAAAACTAATCTAAAAGACTTGAGAACAACAATAAATTAAGCCCAAATGTATCCAATTCATGTGTATAAAACTCACTCATCAAGTACTATAGGCTGATCACCTAGAAGTGCTCGTAAGTAATGTGGATGTACAGCCTTAGTATTGTGATATCCTTTTCAAATATGAAAATAGAAAGCTACTGTTCATGGTCTATTAACCAGTTCAGAATTCCTAATCTACTCTATACTTTGGGAATTGATGATATGAAATGTTAAAGTATTATTGTTTCATAATACTTTATAACTATTTGTTCAGTTATGTATGAATTGTTATATAATTCACGAATGTGGTATTACCAAGTATCCTTTGTTAAAACTTATTTGACTTCTTGGTATGCTCATTTCTTACGTGAATTATATAATCGCAGATTAAGGATGAAACGTTCTGAGAATGCTAAGAGAGATAAGGGCAAAGCTAAGATGGATGCTTAACCATCGTGTAATAGATCAGTATGTTTGTATGTATTATACATTATGAACAACGAATGATGTAATCAGTTTATGAACCTGGGAAGGATTATACTTTGATTGTAATAAGAAGATAGTAATTACATTCATTATGTTGTATTTTAATGGAATGATTGTATAGTTATAGTACACTAGTAAGCACCATATATGGGGTTGGAAGATACCCGAATTTGGGGGCGTCAGAGGTTGGTATCAAAGCATTTGGTTATACAACTTAAGGGGGGAAGAACCTTAGGCTATTAACCTCGTAAGGAAGGTAAAGTCCAAAGAAAGAAATTCGAATTGAATGAATTAATAAGGTATTGAGAAAACTCAATACCGAAAGAATTTAAAACATGGAATTTAATCTTAAATATATTAAATGTGATTTGTGCTTATACTATTATGTATTATGTACTAATCAACGTGTTATGTGTTATGTAGATGTCGATCGATAGCATGATGTATAGAGACATTCACGTTGTGAGTGAAGAGTCAGTGAATCAAGTGGAGGTAGTACATATGCCAATGGCAGAGGTACCGTTATTGGTTCTAGAAGACTCGGATATTGAGGAGTACATCTCTGAGGAGCAATACTCTGAGGAGACGATGGCAATAGCATCATATCTAAATATGATGATAGACGTGGAGGAGGAGATAGAGCGATTAATACAGTGGTACCTACTCAGGAGCCAACACCTCCGGATGCAATGAGATCATTGTATCTGGTTGTGTTGGATAGGAATGTGCATCTGCGCATGGTGGTGTAGACACAAAATGAGGAGATAACCGCCCTTTATGAGGCGAAGGAATCTGCAAGAGCACGATGAGAAAGTGCTTATGACGGATAAGGCACGAGACTATAAGGAAGAGGCCTTAGAGCTTCGAAAGAAACTGGTTGAAAAAGACCAGAAGATAGCTAGGATGTCATATATCCACGAGTGCGCTCATGAGGATTTCAAGTAGAAAATTTCTTGTTATTCCATTGAGTCCGGGCAAACTTGACATACCATAAGTCGAGATATTGTGTCGATACTGGCAAATCAGAAATATGAGAATGCCATTCGATAGTGTTAGTAGATCGTTAGATCTTTTTGTATATAAAAGGACGTAAAACCCTCTTTTCTATAATTAAAGGGTAGTCTTTTGTAAATCCCAATTTTGTAGAAAGAAATTACGGGATAGTAATGTAATAGCTTTTTGGCTAAGGAAACATGATGTAAATAGTTTTGACTATGAAAGCATATTAATATAATGAAGTTTTATTTAATGTGCTTGTTGTGGTATGAGTGGTTGTTTAAGAATGATAACCAAGAAGATGAATAGATAATAACAAAATTTTATTTAATCAGAATTATGCCGCCAAGAAGGAGACAACGTAACCAAGAGGTCGAGTCTCATAATGAAAATCAGGGGGGGTCCTAATAACCCTATACCAGAGTTCGTTAATTTATTAACGGCAGCATTTAACCAAGTTGAGGGAGGGATTCTTGTAGCTCCTGGGGTAGTAAGAACAACTACCTTCAAGGAATATAAGAATGTGGGTCCTCTTGAGTTTCGAGGAACAACGGACCCTTTAGAGGCCCAAACATGGGTGAAAGAGATCGAGAAGGCGTTTGTGATTACAAACGTAGGTGAGACGCAAAAGTCTTCTTTTGTGACTTACATGATGAAGGGGAAGCCAACAAGCGGTGGGAGGCTCACCGGGGGTGGGGCTAGAGCGAGAAGTCATTATGTGGGAGCAGTTTAAGAAGGTGTTCTTCGAGAACTACTTCCCTACTAGCATGCAAGGTAGAATGGAGATTAAGTTCTTAGAACCTAAGCAGGGGGATATGACAGTTCCCCAATATGCTGCCAAATTCAATGAATTGGCGAGATTTACTCCACATCAGGTGCACACGAATGAGAGGAAGGCGCATAGGTTTAAACAGGGCTTAAAACCCTGGCTCTACAATAGAATATCAATTTTTCAGAGTGCTTCCTATGGGACCATTCTGGAAAAGGTGATAATAGCAGAAGGTGGTGGTGAGGCATTGTCTCAGTACCACAAAGAGTGGATGAATAAGAGTAAGTTAGAAGGAGGTAGTAAGGCTGAAGTTGCCAGCAGAAGTGAAAACTTACCTAAAAGGAAGAGCTTCAACCCTGGAAATACTTGGGTAAAGCAGGGAGATCCTAAGCGTAGGACGGAGGCATGCAAGACATGCAGAAAGACTCACATGGGAGTTTGTTTAAAGGGGAAATCAGTCTGCTACAACTGTGGACAGAAGGGGCATTTGTCACCCAACTGTCCTAACCCTAAGAAAAACCAGGGGTGTTTTATCTGTGGGTCATTGGACCACATGGCAAGAAATTGCCCGAAGAAAGGGTTAGAGGGAAATAAGGGTTCTGGTAGTGGTAAATTAGCCATTATTGGACCAACACCATCAGTGGGTAGACCCTCGGCCCGTACGTTTAATATGACTTTCCAAGATGCGGTTGTATCAACGGATGTGGTAGCAGGTATCATTTCGGTCAATGAGATAAATGCTTATGTGCTATTTGACTCGGGTGCTACTTGTTCTTTTATAGCATGTGAATTTGCTAAGCGATTAGGTTTAATCCCTGAAAAGTTAGCAATACCTTTAGACGTTAAGGTAGCAAATGAAGAGATAATCCCTATTGAATATATTCATAAGGATTGTTGGGTAGATATTAAAGGGAATAAGTTATCGGTATATTTGGTACAGATAAAGTTAAAAGAATTTGATGTAATTCTTGGTATGGATTGGTTGGTTAACCATAAGGAGATAATAGATTGCCATAGGAAAAGTGTAAACCTTTGGCTTTCTAAGAAAACCAAGTTAGTGTTCTTCGGTAGTAAATCACCGAGACGCTCTTGTTGTCTATCGATGACACAAGCTAGGAAGATGTTGAGAAAAGGGTGTGTAGGTTATCTGTGCCATGTTGTGGATACCTAAAGAGTGGGAACATCCTTGGACCAGATACCTATAGTGCAAGAGTTCGCGGATGTATTTTCGGAGGAGTTACTGGGTATTCCACCGGACAGGGAGGTTGAGTTTGTAATTGATTTATTACCGGGAATGACACCAGTTTCAAGGGCACCATATCGGATGGCACCAGTTGAGATGAAGGAGTTAATGGTTCAATTACAAGAACTATTAGATAGAAAGTACATTCAACCGAGTGTGTCTCCTTAGGGAGCACCCCATTGTTTGTTTGAAAAAAAGGATGGGTCGTTAAGACTTTGTATCGACTATCGAGAGTTGAACAAGTTAACGATTAAGAATAAATACCGTTGCCCGGGATCTATGATCTATTTGATCGATTGAAAGGGGAAAAGTATTTTCTAAGATAGATTTGCACACCGGGTATCATCAGTTAAAGGTGAGGAAGGAGGATGTACCTAAGAACGGCGTTCGAACCTCGTTATGGTCATTACGAATTTCTGGTGATGTCGTTTGGATTGACTAATCGCCAAATTTGCATTTATGGATATGATGAATAGAGTGTTCGAACAGTATTTGGACAAGTTCGTCGTAGTGTTCATTAATGATATTCTAGTCTATTCAAAGACGTCAGAAGATCATGTCGAACATCTAAGGATAGTGTTAGAAACACTAAGGAATGAAAAGTTGTATGTGAAATTTATGAAGTGTGAATTTTAGCTTGAGAGAGTACAGTTTCTAGGACATGTTATTGATAAAGATGGCATTTCTGTAGATCCGGCAAAAGTAGAAGCAGTTAATGAGTGGGAGCAGCCGAAAATGCCAACCGAGGTTCAGAGTTTTCTGGGGTTAGCAGGATACTATAGAAGGTTCATTCTGGACTTTTCTAAAATAGCTACTCCGTTGACGAATCTGACAAGAAAGTCGGTGAAGTATGTGTGGACTGAGAATTGTGAGAACAATTTTTAGGAGTTGAAGAAGAGGTTAAGTGAGGCACTTGTATTGTCCTTACCAGATGATACAGGGAACTTTGTAGTATATAGAGATGCTTCTCATAAAGGACTGGGTTGCGTGCTAATGCAGCATGGCAAGGTCATTGCGTATGCGTCACGTCAATTAAAGGATTATGAGAAGGTCTATCCTACTCATGATCTGTAATTGGCAGCTGTAGTTTTTGCCTTGAAGATATGGAGGCATTATCTATATGGTGAGAAGTGTGAGATATACACGGACCACAAAAGTCTGAAATATATCTTCACACAGAAGGAGTTGAACATGAGACAGAGAAGGTGGTTAGAGTTAATAAAGTATTACGACTGTGATATTTTATATCATCCGGGAAAGGAAAATGTAGTAGCCAATGTGCTAAGTAGGAAGGGTAGAGAGAAATTGTCATTGTTAACAACTCAGAATGAGTTGATAATAGCGATGACAAGAATGGAGTTAGCAGTTAAGTTACCGGGGGAAGCGGTGGAAATGTTATTTTCCATGGAAACCCAACCGACCATAGTGGAACGGGTTAGGGGAATACAATTGAGCAACAAGGAATGCAAGCAGATGAAGAAGAGGATAGAAGATGAAGAGAAGACTAAGTATAACCTCGATAAGGAGGGATTACTTCATTTTGAAGGAAGAATTTGGGTTCCAAAGGATTCCGAATTAAAGGAGGAAATAATGATGGAGGCACATAGTTCGAGGTACTCGATACATCCCGGTAGTATGAAGATTTATCAAGACCTTCGTCAGAACTTTTGGTGGCCAATCATGAAAAGGGAGATATCAGAATATGTTAGTAGGTGCTTAACTTGTCAAAAAGTTAAGGCTGAACACCAACGACCTAGCGGTTTGTTGCAACCATTAGAAATTCCGGAGTGGAAATGGGAGCACATCACAATGGACTTTGTGGTGGGACTTCCAACAACAAGAAGAGGATACGATGATATTTGGGTGATAGTGGATCGATTGACGAAATTGGCTCATTTTCTACCAATAGGAGTTAGGTATAACCTAGATCAGTTAGCTATGTTGTATGTCAAGGAAATTATTTCCAGACATGGAGTACCTATTTCGATTGTGTCAGATCGTGATCCACGATTCACGTTAAACTTTTGGAGAAGTTTGCAAGAGTAAATGGGAACGCATTTAGATTGAGTACGACGTATCATCCTCAAATGGATGGTCAGAGTGAACGGACAATTCAAACGCTTGAAGATATGTTAAGATATTGCGTTATGGATTTCAAAGGGAATTGGGACGACTATCTACCGTTGGTAGAGTTTTCGTACAACAATAGTTTTCACGCTAGTATAGGCAAGTCGCCTTACGAAGCGTTGTATGGAAGGAAGTGCCGAACTCCATTGTGTTGGGATGAGGTGGGTGAACGTCGGATGTTAGGACCTGAGATGGTACAGCAAACGGCAGACATGGTAAAGATAATACGTGCTCGATTAGTTGCGGCTCAAGATAGGCAGATGAAGTATGCAGATCCTCACATATAAAAGAGAGAATTCGATGTAGGATCTTTTATTTTTTTTCTGAAAGTATTGCCTTGGAAGGGGAAGATACGTTTTGGAAAAAAAGGGAAGTTATGTCCAAGGTTTGTAGGACCTTTTGAGATTTTAAGAAGTAGCCTTACCTCCAGAAATGGAACGCATTCATAATGTGTTTCATGTGTCTGTGTTGCATCCTTATAAACCGGACTATAAACACATAATAGAGTATGAATCTATCTAGATAGAGAAAGATTTATCCTATGAGGAACTTCCAATTCAAATTATTGATAGGAAGGAACAAGTATTAAGAAATAAGGTAAAACCTTCAGTAAATGTGTTATGGAGAAACCACAATGCTGAAGAAGCAACGTGGGAACTCGAGAGTAAAATGAAGGAAGATTTTTCTCATTTGTTTATGTAATTATAAGCTAGATTCTGGGGACAGAATACTTATACGGGGGAGAGAATGTAACGCCCGAAAAAATCGGATTTTTATGACCATTAAATTTTTATTTGATTATGTGAATTAAATGAATTTAATTGATTTATTTTGTGAGTAAGCTATTTGAAGGTCGTTCTGTGACCTAGAATGTGTTTATGTGGTTAGTAATCTGGCTATGTGCTAGAATTAATTTTTTAGAATTTCCGAGACGAAAATAAATGTTTTCTGAGAAATTCCCGTAAAAAAACTATTCATCTGTTTCTGTTCGGGGAATTATTTTGAAATTTTGAGAAACGCGTAATGATAGAATATCGAGATTAGATGAAATATCTGATAATATTTCATTTATGGCAAATGAAGTTTTCACCTGCGGGCTTAAAACCTAAGGGTTGAGTGTATTGATTTCCGAGAAGGAAAATGAAACGCGTAGAAGGAATTGCGTTATAGTTAGAGCATGTGTTATACAATTATGATACTATCTAGTATCTACGTATAATACGATGAGTTAATACGAAGTACAATACGATTATCGTACTAGTATTATACGGAGAGAATACGTGAATTGTACGTATAGAATACGATTTGTATTATGAAATTAAGTTAAGACTCAATGATAATTCATTTGGATTGGATTATGTTTAGTCCAATCAATTGAATGAGCAAGCCCAATGGACTATTGTGTTAAGCGCAAGTCAAGGCCCTATATTAGATTGGTTAAGCCCAATGCAAGAAAATCGAACTACGGGTCGAACCGGTGGGTCACTGAATAGGTAAAACCCATGGGGCAACCCATGGGGATGACCCATGGGCATGGTGGGCCGGCCACTTGGTGTTCAAGGCAAGAAAATCACTTGGTCACCAAGTATTTTACTTGGTGACAAAGTGTTGAATAGTAAGGAGGTGGTGGTGTATTGTCCAATTTTCCCTCCATTTCATTTACTTATAAATAGAAAGCTAGAGTTGATTATTTGAAGGTTTTTCAAGTTTCCAACATATATTTTGAGATAGAGAAAGAGCTAGACTAAAGCAAACAGTCTACTTTGAAGCTTTTCCTTAGAGTTTTTCAAGATTACCTAAGAGTTCTTAAGGTAATATTCCTTAATTCTATCTTTTGGTTTTCTTTTATCATGGAGAATCATAAATGGGTGGTGTTTATCTAGTATGGTGGAATAAGGATGACTTACCATAGATTCAATCTCTATAAGTCAAGAGATCATAAAAATCATAAAGTTTGTTATAGCTTAAAATCATGAAAATATTGATTATTGAGATTGATTGTTGATAAATAATTGAACTCCATCAATACGTAAATATGTGCATCTTGTTTGGTTAGGATGTAGATATGAAGTCCATGGAGTATTTCATGTGATTTGGCTTAGAGAACATTAGTAACGAAGTTATGGCGAATTTCACGGAAATAGACGTTAAACGTTGAAAACGTTGAAATTCCGGATTGATAGTCAAAAGTTTCCGTGAGACTTGAAAATGTTGTTTTTCAATGTCAACATGTGAGATATGGTATTTAAGAGTCGTGGACTCAAGAATCGTCGGATTCCGACTTAAAACGAAGAAAACGAGCATTGAACGCTCATTAACGTTTATGAACGCTTAGAAAATGAACTTAATAGTGAATTTTGAGTTAACAGATTTGAAAGTGTCGAATTTTTATATGACCGCGTAGAGTATGTCATTTATGACGTGTAGGCTTTTGAACAGACCAAATCAGACTTATAACGAAGAAGTTATGGCTTTGAGAATCTCACCAAATTTTTATCTGTTAGAGAGAATCAGATGCGAGGTCTCAGCCATATTTGCTGAACATTATGTTAATGCCACGCCACAAAGGCTTTGTACAAAGTGTAATAGACTCTATCGGAAAGTGGCGTAGTAGCGCCATCGATAGAAGAAAAGTCTCGCGCCACAGTATGAGGACCAAGCAGCATGGGTGCTTTAATCGAAGTCCGCATGCCTTGATCTTGAATAGAAAGTTCACGTCGCGACGCGGGTGCAGGGTATTTGTTGAATGACTTAGGTTTGAACTGCAATTTTTTAGAGACCTAGAAGAGTAAAGTTTATGCACTTCATAAATGTATTACAACTATTCCTATACTACCTATACTAATGTATATGGTATTGAACTTAGGAATTGAATGCATGTTAATAATGTATGAACAAAGATCACAAAGTGTTATCAATGAACCCTAGTCGATAAATAACGTTAGTACTTTGCCAATGATAATAGAGTTTGGTTAATAACGTAAGTTGGTTAATAAGTCGGGACGAAGGGTAATAACTCGAGTTGACTTTATTAATGATATTAAGTTAACAAAGACAAAGAAGAGAAAGAAGTTGGTAGGAACAATGTGAATAATTGTTTGATAGCTAATTACGATTGTCTTTATGTGAATATATCATGTAGATTCTGTAAAAGGCCGTGATCGATCGATTAAGTTATTTGTTGTTATTTGAAAGGCAAGTTTTCTTAACGCCGGTCTAACCTTCAAGTTAGTCAAGTTTTATGTGATTCATTGTACTGAATTGCACGACTGATTTTAAAGAAAGGGTCAATGCCAGATTTAACTCGGCTAGACTACTCGTAAGATAGATTGATTTGTATACATATCTTTCTATATAGTAATGTTAACGCTATCCTATGCCAAGTAATTGATACGGATGTGAAGGTAAGGTTTGTCAATGAACAAACAAAAGTATTTTTCATCGATTATTCGATGGGCACGCGAGTTTGCCAAATGTTAAACGTAAATACGTTTAACGAATGAAAGTGTTGATCAACATATAGTACTATAAATTCGATCACCTAGAAGTGCTCAAATAATAATGCAGACGTCTGACCTTAGTGTTGTGATATCCTTTTCAAGTATGAAAATAGAAAGCTACTCTTCATGGTCTATTGACTGGTTCAGAATTCCTAATCTACTCTATACTTTGGGAATTGATGATATGAAATGTTAAAGTATTATTGTTTCATAATACTTCATAACTATTTGTTCAGTTATGTATGAATTGTTATATAATTCACGAATGTGGTATTACTGTTATCCTTTGTTAAAACATGCTGAGCTTGTTTTGCTCACTTCTTGCGTGAATTATATAATCGCAGGTTAAGGATGAACGTTTTGAGAATGCTGAGAGAGATAAGGGAAAAGCTAAGATGGATGCTTAACCATCGTGTAATAGATTAGTATGTTTGTATGTATTATACATTATGAACAACGAATGATGTAATCGGTTCATGAATCTAGGAATGATTATACTTTGATTGTAATAAGAAGATAGTAATTACATTCATTATGTTGTATTTCAATGGAATGATTGTATATTTATGAGTACCGTGTAGCACCATATGTCGGGTTGGAAGATACCTGAATTTGGGGGCGTCACAAAGTGACTGTTGGAACTAGTTCTGCTGAAGATCCAAGGTCTGGATCTGCTATGCAAGCTACTAGTGGGTCTCCTCAGAATGACTGGGTAACAATTGGTAGGGGAGAAAAATATGGATCTGTTACTCCTACTTCCAGTAGAGCTATGATCATCTCCAACACTTTTATACCAATGGCTCAAGCAGATCAATTAATTGACTCGGACACAGATTCTCATGTTACTCTGAATTGTCTTCTTGTTAATAAACTCAAAGTGATAGATGAAAAAGAAGGGAAAGATCTTAAGAACAAACAAATTTCAGGTATGGAAAATCCTAAAGCTGCTAAGAAGAGAAAAGGCAAGGGTAAAGCTGGTAACACCCCACCACCATCAGTTTAACTATGTTAGCCTCCTATAATATTAGAGGATTAAATAAAAAGCCTAAACAAGTTTATGTTAATCAAATTATTTTAGATTATAATATTTCCATTCTTGGCTTAATTGAGACTAGAGTTAATTCTTCTAAGGCTCCAAAAAATTTTGTATTAACTGGGAATGGGCTTTCAATTATGACTTCCATACTAATGGTGGAATTTGGGTATGATGGAATCCTCTCCTTTGGAAATTGAATATCCATTTTTTTGCTAAATTTTTGTTTGTATAAAGAGGAACCAAATAACAATGTCAAAGGGGCATACCCCAGCATATAACAACGTCGTCTATGGACATGCCCAAAGATGAGGAAACTATACAAGGAAGGATCCCAACCAAAACTAACTAGTGAAAAGCCAATTACAAAAATATTGGTTATTGATGGCTTTAGTAAATGATTTGCAAGTGAAAATCCGAGACTTAATGATGTGGGTAACATCCTTTTGAATGCAGGTGATAGGAGGTAGATGATCATCATGAAGCTTTTTGTTCCTTGCCTCCAAAATTTTGTAGAAACACACAGCCACGGTCAAGCTTAGTATATTTCGTGACATATTAGAGCCTTCAAATGTAGTGAGGAAATCCATAATGGCATCCCAAGAGATAGGGAAATAAGTTCAATTGCCAAGACTTATAGCCTTTGTAAGAACTAATTTGGAGAAGCCACAGTTGAAGAACAAGTGATCAAATGTTTCAAGATGAAGGTTGCAGTGGGCGCGGCCCATGATCTATTAGAGAATCTTACTGCTTCTATCATTAGTGGGAAGCTTCTTGAGAATGCCCAGCCACGTAATGAAAGAGTATCTTGGGACATGGCATTTATTCCAGAGAATGGAGCTCCATGGGACCGACTGCTTCCTCGTTCGAATGGATTCCCATAACTGTTTTGCTTTAATAGTCTTTGTATCCCAATGGTCCCAAAGAATCCTATCCAGCTGCTGAGAAGGGGGGAGAAGGTGAGCCATGTTCCTTCTCAAGAGGATCAAATCATGGTGATTGCCTTGAGGAAGAACCCAATTGTTGTGTCTAATAAGGTGGCTACAAGTTGCAAACCTTTGAATCCCAGAGTTATACAACAAGGATTGGGAAGGATTGATAGTTGTGGCATTTAACCAAGGGTCATACCATAGGCTTGTATCCTGCCCATTGCCAACATGATAGTGTAAGTGTTGAAGAGCAAGTGGCCGAAGCTTCAAAACTTGTTTCCAGATCCAAGAGCATGCTGCCATAATATGAAATTTCCAAACGGATGTGTGTTTCAGAGTAGTGGCTTTAACCCAATTTGCCCAGAGAGAAGAGGAACGAGGTTGGATAATGCAAACCCACGTGCTGGAGAATAAGAGCAGAATTCCATTCCACCAGATTTTTGATGCCAAGACCACCCTCAGAGAGTGGAAGTGAAGTAGTGGACCAAGAAACCTTTGCCCCATACTTATCAACAGTTGCACCTTTCCAAAGAAATCGAGTTAAGATTGATTGAATGTCTTTTAGGGCCTCTTTTAGAAATAGGAAGTGGGAACTCCAGAAGACTTGAATAGAAAAAAGTATGGATTTAATAAGTTGAAGTATGCCCGAGTAAGAGAGGACCTTTGAGGTCCAAGAGGATACACAATTTGTGATCCTTTGGATTAGGGGGATACAATCAGAAGATGATAGCTTCCTGGACAGCAATGGAACTCCCAAAAACTTTGAAGGCAAAGTTCCAAATTTGAACCCATGAATGATAGAAATATCACTAGCTACTATAAATGCCGAGTTAGATAGAAAAAAATGGCTTTTGTGTGAGTTAGGGATAAGGCCGGAATATAAGGAGAAGGAAAGAATGCATGAGTTAATGATTGAAATGGATTGCAAGCATTCATTACAGAAAATCAAAATGCCATCTGCAAAGAATAAATGAGTGAGTTTGCAAACTTTTGCTCTCCAATGGTATAAGAAATCTGGATTCGAGGTAGCATTGTTAAGCTTTAGGGATAGCATTTCCATAACCAGCACAAAAAGAAAGGGAGATAGGCGGTCTCCTTATCTGAGACCTCTAGAGCTACCAAAGAATCCTGCAAGAGTACCATTGACCTTGATGAAAAACATAGCAGAAGTGACACAGGCCTTGATCCAATCAATGTAACTATCAGGAAACTTAAAATCTCTTAAGGTGTCAAAAAGGAATTCCCATCTTACAGTGTTTTGAGCTTTGGTGAGGTTAATCTTTAGAGCACACCTAGCAGGACCCGTAGATAGATGATAGCCTTTTAGCATCTCTTGGGAAATAAGGATGTTATCACTTATGCTCCTACCTTTCACAAAGGCCGATTGGGCTTTATCAACAAGAAAGGGGAGTACCTCTTTCAGACAATTAGAAAGGAGTTTTGCAATGCATTTGTAAATCGTATTGCAGCATGAGATAGGTCTAAAGTCAGTCATTGAAGTAGGGTTGGAACTCTTAGGGATAAGAGCAAGAGCAGTGGAATTGAGGCCTTTGGAGAGTCTGCTATTATCAAAGAAGAAGTGCCCAGCCTTTAAAAAAATTAGCACCCACAATGTCCCAACAACTGAGGATGAAATTAACATTAAACCCATCTGGTCCTGGACTTTTGTTACATTTCATGGATTTGAGGATTCCTAGAATTTCCAAGTCAGAAATAGGAGCAATCAGCTTAGTTGCTTGAGCCGAACTGAGCAAGTTGGGAGGAGTTATGGCATAATTATCAAACCCAGGATAGGGGTCCTCAAAGGTGTTGAAAAGGTTGTAAAAGTACCCCACAGCCACATCTTTAATGTTCCTTTGACCATAAACCATATTCCCTTCATTATCAGTGATGGACAAAATCTTATTTGCATTCCATCGATTTTTCATCATGTTGGAAAAGAAATTAGAGTTCCTGTCACCCAAGGACAACCAGTTTGCTCTAGATTTCTATTGAAGGAGAGTTTCCTCCCTATCCAAGGCATTCCAGAGTTGCTACTGACTAGTTTTTTCACGAGCAAGAAGGTCCAAATCCAAAGGTTGATCATTGATTAGAGACTACACAGAATGCAGTTCCTCTTTTGTAGTTTTAACTAAGGTGGTGACATTCCCATTGAGTAGATTAAGGGCCACCAAAGCTTGCCTAGTACATTTCAGTTCCTCAAAGAACATATGAAATGGGTTACCAGAGATGGTCGAGGTCCAATCATTGGTAACCGAGTCCTTGAAACCATCAAAAAGAAGCATATGGTTGAAGAATTGAAATTGACGTCTAGACTGATTAAGTTGAATACCAGTTTGAAGTAGAGTTACTGAATGGTCAGATAATCCACAAGGTGCAAAAGTAACTAGTGACATGTTGAAGTTGGAGCCAATCAGAATTCCCCATAGCACGATCCAATTTTTTGTGAACCGACCGAGAAGTTTGCATGTTCCACCAAGTAAATAATGGACCAACACCCCTAATATCATCAACCCCAACAGAAGTGCTACAAGATTTAAATTCATCCATCCCAATGTCCCAGGTATCATTATCTTGGTTGGTTTCAATAAGATCTTTAATGACATTAAAATCACCCATCATACAACAGCTATCATTAGGAGCAAAGGAGAGTAAATCATTCCATAAGTCTCTCCCCAGAATGTAAGAATTCAACCCATAGACGAAGGATATCAAGAAGGATGTGCTAATGAGATCAACAGATTGAACCTTGCAATGTATTACTTGAGAAGACACAAAAAGGATATCAACAATCCAAATACTTGGATTCCATCCAACCCAGATTCTGCCATTTGGGCGAGTATTATAGTTGAAAGCCCATTTCCAAAAATTACAAAGATTCCTAGAGATTTTATGAGCTTTGCTTTGTTTAACCCGAGTTTCAAGAAGACCCAAAAGAGAGATTATATTATCAGCTATTATCTGCTTAACATAAGCCTATTTAGGCTTTTTATTGAGACCTCTAATATTATAAGAAGCTAACATAAGGAAACTAATATGTAGGGGAGTGACCAGCCTTTCCTTTCCCTTTTCTTTTCTTAGCAACCTGTAGATTGACGAAGCTAGAGCCCTGTTTATTCTTAATTTCTTTCCCTTCCTTTTTATCAATAACCTTGAGTCTGGAGACAAGAGGGTTTGGACCAGAAGGTGATTCATCATCAGAGAGACCATCTTCATTGATAGGAGAAAAGGTGTTGGAGATATTAAGAGCATGTCCAGGAGAAATATGGTTTGATCCTTGCTTGACACCTCGTGAGACATTTACCCATTCATTTTGGGGGGAAGGGGGGCCGAGACTAGAATGCCCGAAGGATTGGCATTAAGAGGAGGAATGATAGAGCTGGTCTGAGTAGAAGTAGCCTTATTATTTACTTTTAGTACCCATTTATAGTTTGCTTTAGGGCACTTAAGTTGTGTGTGACCAAACACATTGCATAAGGGACAAGAAGGAGGTCTACTCTGGTATTCTACCTCAACTGGGACAAAGATGTTTGCTAAAGAGTCATCATTTTTAACAACCACACAAATGGAAGGTGGGAAGGAGAATGAAGCTTTAACTTCTATACAGACCCTTGCAAAGTTCAGGAAGTCATTTTTTGCAGCCATTTCATCAGTAAACAGAGGTCGCCCAATAGCACTTGCAATATAACTTATGCCTTCATCAGGCCAGTATGAGAGTGGTATATTGGATAGCTTCACCCAAACAGGGAACACATCACATTCAGCCTTTGTGAAAGAGAAGAGACACTACCAGAACAAGGCACAGGAACCGGGTCAACACCTGGAGGGACATGGGCTTGGCCTTTAGGAACCCACTTGAAGTTAGCAGAAGGGCATCGAGTAAGAGAGTGGCCAAACTATTTGCAGTGAGAGCAAACATGGGGCTTTTTCTAGTATTCCACTTTGACCATGATAGTTTTCCCAGAAATACTATCAACGTCCATCACATCCACTTCCAAACTATCAGGAAGATTAGAACTAAAGGAGATTTGAATATAGACTTTAGCAAAAGACATAGGTTTTTAACCACCAAAGATTTGTCGCATGACGATTCAAGGTTGACTAGGGCGCGGCCAGTAAACCCGGACGTCTTCAGTTTGACTCCCGCTAGCAACAAGTGTTAAGGCAGAAATGGTAATGGTGGCCACGGTACCCCCGGTGCAAGCCGGGTAGCAAACCGCTCTGGTATCGGGCTAGGGAGATTTAGTCGACCCGCAGGTCGGATACTCCTCATTAACAAAAAAAAGACATAGGTTCCAACTTTTCTATTAGTTTATCAACAAATAGAGGTTTGCCAATACCGCTAGCTAAGTAGCTCAGCTCGACAGGAGAGAGATAAGACATAGGGACATTATGAAACTTTACCCAGACTGGGGCTTCCGTACATGAGTTGGAACGGAAGTCCATACCTTCCTTCCAAGGCTTGAGGCATAGGAGCTTGTTAGAAATATACCAAAGGCCAAGAGCGAGCACATTATCCCGATCTTGAGGGTTAGAAAACTTGAACACAAAGAACCCCTTATCATGCAAGTATACTCTTTGCAAACCATGCTTGTCCCAAAGCTTATATGGACAGAATCTTCTACAAATTTGAAAGGAAACCTGAAGTTAAGGAAGCTACCCACACGACATGAACTCCAAAGGGAATTACCTTGAAGGAGAACCTCAGGAGGAGGCCTAATGCTGATGACCCCATTCTCAACAGAGGGAGGATGAGGTGGAAAAAATCAAGGGAAAAACTAGGTTTATCACCTTGGGCTACTACATCACTCCACGAGTGCTTTTATTTACCTGGCGAAACAGGGATAGAGACCCCTGAAGTAGCAGACTTGTTGTCTTAAGAAGGCTTAATAACAACCTCAATAAGAACAATGGGTTCAGGCAAAACAAACCCCACAATACTAGAAGAGCAAGGAAGAATCTTGGCTGCCTTATCCAGACCATCGGCAGTAGGGAGCAGCCCAAAAACTGGAGCCATAACATTAGCCTCGAGAGGAGGTCTAAAAGGGCTAGTAACAAATAGACCTTGGTCATCCACCTGCCTTACAGATTTTCCTTTGTTAGCGAACTCATTAACATTCTGAATAGAGAAACCCTGCGCCAAAATAAAGTCCATAAGGGTATTACTTTTCCTACGCTCATCAGCAGCGTTGATACGACCTTGATGAGAAAGGAGTTGAGCATCTTTGAACACCTCAGACATAAAAGTGCCAAAATGCATCCCAAGATTTTCATTCACAATGCTATTGGATTCAAATCTAGAGGAACCCTCAGAATCGATGGTAAACCCAGCCGAAAAAGGCTCAGATTCAACCATAACCTCTTCAGCAATGACAGGAGAGTGAGGGTTGGACACCCCAAACTTATCAAATAGATCCTTAGAAGTGCTGCTAGCAGAGTTCCCAACCAAGAGATGCGAGAAATCAACCATGGCACGAGGGAGAGAGAAGAACAGAACGACAAGAGGGGGGAATGAGAAGGGAAACAATGAGGGATGCAAGCAAGAAGGGGAGGAGGAATAGAAAGAAAGATGGTCGGAAGGAGGGGAGAACGGGGAAGAGAAGGAACTAGCGCCTGTCAGAAGGAAGGAGACAGGGGCCGAGGAAGGTAGGTGGGGGTCAGAAGAATTAGGTGGGGGGAAATGGTGGACAAGATTCAAAAAATGTACGAGAGAAGGCAGAGCAAAATTCCAAAAAAAGAGAAACATCCTTCCTAACCTTTTTTGATGATATATTACTGATGAACATTCCGGAGAACTACTGCAAAAGGGACAATCCAAAGGCTGAAATCGAGAGTAGGATAGAAACTGATCATTAGTGGGCATTCTAAGACGTAGTGTCAGCCATAAGATAAAGGAGAAGCGAGGGATATGTTGCTTAAACCATAGAAGATTTGCCCAGGCCATAGTCTGACCCCAATGTCAAATACAATCCCAAACACTTTTTGCCTTGATAATTCTAATGTCATCCTTATCCCAGAAGATAGTATTCTCATCAGATGTAGGGGCTAGGACATTGTGGAACAGATTTCTAAATTGCATGACTTCATGGTGATTGCTAGAAGGCAGGGACCAAGAAGATTGCGAGATGATGCAGGAGACCCGAACAGAAGCAACCTTTATTGTACATATATCAACCAAAAACTCAAATTCATCTTTTAAAACATGATTTCATGGATTAAAGCATACTAAAATCATGCATAGATGAAAACTAATAGATTACAATCAACTATTAACACATATAACAATTATCTAACCAATTCATCAACCAAAACTCGAATTTTTCATGAAGAAACTCAAGAACACAAGGACTAAGAATAAAGAGTTATATTACTACCTTTAATCCTTAATTGTTTATATTATGTTAGATGATAGAGAATTGTTTTGACTCCTCCTCCAAACTCAGCTTCAAAATCACAGAGAATGCTTTTCTCTCTTCTCTTTTCTCTCTACTCTTTGTTTTCTTCTTTCTCGTTCTTTTTTAGAGTTAGGCTTAATACTGATAAAACTAACGTAAAATATATACTTAATACAATATAATACATGTACTTAATATTTATCAGTTACAAATTTTAGAAATCAAAAACCATAAGGTTTGTTTGGCAAAATGAAATAAACCTCCTTTTTAATTTATTTTGATAACTCACTTACTTTATAGTTTATTGTCACACACTATTTAGCTAAATTTTCATATTCAAATTCAATTAAATTAAAGCTAACAACAACTTATTAAATCAAGATGCCACATATTCTAATAGCTACAAAATTATAATTTTTATTATAAATTATAATTTTATTTAATATATAGTACATCTCTAATTAATTACTAAGTTAAATTAAAACAACCTTGTAACAATTCATTTAATCATTAACAACTCTCTAATTTAATTATTATATTAAATTAGAATTTTATCACTATGTAACAAAATAATTAATTCAACACTCACTTAATTTAATTAACTTCAAAATACAAAATTACCAAATAACAACTTAATTAACATATTATACTTAATCAAGTTATTTCCTCACAACTCATGAATTATTTATTTAACTAACAAATAATCAAATCAAACAAATATTTATTTAACAATAAACACAACAACTAAAATACTTTATTTAACAATAAACACATCAACTAAAATATTTATTTAACTAATAAACACGTCAATAATTATTTAATTTAATAAATATTTTAAAATACATATAAAAATTCTAGATCGTTACACATCTTGGTTCTGGCCTGTTTTCTGGTGGTTCTGCGCAGCCATGTCCTTTGAGCTTGTTATCTGTGTGCTTCCTATCTGGGTTTCGTGGGTTTTTATTCTATAATTTCTTTTTTCATGCCCAGATTTGGTTTGAACTCTTGGGTTGTGTTTCTAGTTTTTCAGATTGTCCTTATTTATTTCCGATTTGGTTTGAATATGGGTTTGGAATTGGCCTATGACTATATGTGTTACAGATCTGGATATCATGCTTTGGTTCTTTCTGCTGTTAATGTTCAGATTTGGCTTCTATTTTATTTTTGATGGTACTTTGTGTTAGAGTTTATGCCCTAAAGGCCAATTATTTGATATAATTGCTTAACATTTTTGATATTATATTTGATTGAATAAATAAATTATTTTATTATATTTTATTTACTGCGTTATATAAATGTTAACATAATAAAATTTCTTAGAATAGTGATACAAATTATGTGGCTTCAAGTATGTGATTTGAACATGAGATCATATAATTACAATTAGTATCATTGCTCTTAAATGTCCCTAGTCGAGTATCATTGTTAATGGGACTACAATGATACATTGAGACTAGTATGTGGATTGACTAATTGTCAAATCTCATTGCTCATAAATATATAAGATATTGAGTCAATGCATATGTACATGTTAGAGAACAATGTACTGGACAGACCCACCATGAGAATTCTACGTGGATCATTATGCAAAGTGTCATTAGCAATTCCCATAGTGACAATGATATAATGATCCTCCGACATAAAATCACTATATTACTACACGAGAATTTATGTACTTTTATATCATCAAAGGTCACCTTTAATAGGGTGGACAAAAAAGGTGATTATTGGGTACATCATGAATCGTGTGAGGAATATGAGTGATCTAGATGGAATTTAACCCTCCTATATATTAGGGGTGACATTCATAGGCCTTTTGATTGAGTAGGACTATAAAATGCATGGCCATGCTTAAATAATGATTTGTTTCATATAGTCTACTTATTGATCAAGAAAACTCAGATTAAATTATGAAGAGTATGACACATTCCATGCCTCAAGTTTAATCTAAAATGTCAAGGTTAGAAGGATTAAATTATATTAAAACATTGGTCACCAAAAGGTTGCATCGAATCATTGATCTTATTATTACTTGGGTAGCAGTGATGCATTACTAGATGCCGCTCACTGTTTATAATTTTATAATATGATTTTAAGATTATTGCCAACGTAATAATAACTTATAGGGTCACACACTTAGAACGTAATTAAAAGGGAATTAATTTAAATTATAAGGATTTAAATATGTCAATATGATTGATAGTATTTAAATACAATTTAAATTAAAAGGAAAATTTATATATATATATATATATATATATATATATATATATATATATATATATATATATATATATATATATATATATATATATATATTATTAAGTAAGACTTAATTAAGATATAATATATATAAATTCAGATTTTATTTTTTAATTGGATTAGGTGTTGATTAATTCCTTTTGACTACTATATATATATATATATATATATATATACCATTTTAGGAAAATGATCAAAACCTAAAACCCTAGTCGTTCTTAGAGAGAGACTAGAGAGAAAAACTTGAGTAAAATCTAGATCCTTGGTGGCTAGAACCGTGGTTCTCCTTACTTTAGATCATGTGACGATTCGCGGGACATTCGTGTGGATACCATAGAGACGCAGTTCCGTTGGATTACGTTGGAGATTTAAAGTCGTACCATAATTTTCGATCGTATCCATTCTAGCATGGATAATCGGTAAAATATATAAACCTCTGAATTAAAATATTTTCGCATGGATCCTATTTTAGGGTTTCGGAAATTGTTTTATAAATTTTATTTTCCGCTGTGTTTTTGTGCCAAAATCCCTACACTTGGTTGCTGTCATTTTGATTTCTATCAATCCTTGCTCGTTGTTTCATTTAATTTCTTTAGCTTGGGTATTATTGTGTTTGGCCAAATGGAAGGTTCTGCCGACGATATTTCCAGCTGGTTGTTTGGCTGGTTTTGGGAGTTCTTGCTTACGGACTATTTTCGCCAAATTAGTGGTCTCGCCGGCAATTGGGTCGGAGCTAGGCGTTGTTTCTAGAGGTCTTGGGCAGCGTAATGGGTGCCTACGTTTCTCATATTTGTTTTTTAAATTGTTGATGTTAGCCTACTGCCTCCCACGTGGGGTATAACGCGCAAATGTTATTTTTATTTTATTTTGATGCCACACGTGGGGTTTACTTTGTAGCTAAATGTTTTAGTTTCTGTTGTCTTTTGCTTAACCTCGGGTTGTGAGGGCGATTAATATTAGGTTATACAATTGTTTTTCCTAGTCTCTAAGTGCTTTAATCCTCTCGGGATAAGAGGGTTATGTTATGTTCTCCACTGTAATATCTTTTACTTTTTGCTTATTTATATACAAACAAAATTTAGTAAAAAAAGGTTATGAACATAAACTTCACGTAATGTAACATGTAAAGAAGTGATTTAAAGCTTAAGTAAAGATTGACGAGATGTTTAAAAGATGAACAATGTGAACGTAAAACACGTAAACCGATGGTTCGTGTACGTGTGAAGATATACGTGTTGAGCATACACATCAGTTTATTTTTTTTTTGTTAAATTTAAGTTGTATTAAAATAAAGGAAATTACAAAAAACCTCATGGGGAACCCCAATCAGAATATAGCATAGACATCATAGGACATGCCCTATGATGTCATGACTATAAAAGATTTCAGGCTTTGCGCCCAACAAAGAAATTACAATAAACAACCCACAATCATAGATACAAAATATATAAAACTGTCAAAGGAAAGAACGAGGGGAGCAAAGATGTTTCTCTCTCTCTCTTGTTTTTGTTCTCTGTCATCTCTAAATTTTTAGTCTCTGGTTTAGTTCTTCTTCCTTACTCATTGGTTTTTGTCTGATCTCTTTCATCCTTCTGTCCTACTTCTCCTTCTTTGTTTCACTTTTTCTCGCTTTGGTCACCTCTCCTATCCCCTCTCTTTCTCTTCTTTACCTCTATTTCCATTATGGTTAGTCATAACCATCTCTCAGCAGGGAACTCCGTTAGTAGTCCTTCAAAAGACCTCTTTGCTGAGTTTGGTGTTTCTCGATCGAGCTCTACGGCCCTCTACCTACCCCGGTTGGTGTCGAGGATATGGGGGAGTCAGATCCTTTTCTGGGTAATATGGGTACCAACATAAGCTCAGATGACTCTACAACTAATGCTTTACAATCTGAACTGGATATCGGTTGTGTGATGGGAGCCAATGCTAGGGAAATTTTGTCGGCTGCCCAACATTTCTCTCAAAAAGACAGGGAGGAAACATTGTTTAAAAGGAAGAAAAACATGCATTTAATGTCTTTTCTAACTGCTCATTGGATTACTTCCAATGATGTTCAGGAATTCTTGTCGGATGGTAAGAGGGTTAACTTCCAAAATGCACACAAGATTTCTGAGATTAATCCTAACCGTATTACCTCCAAGGGACCTTCCGGTTCTTCTCTGGGCGTTAGTCTTCAACAGGTCAAGTGTGTTTGTGAAGATGCTAGGCTGGGCGGTGTTGCACCATTGAATCCTCTGGCAGCTGAGGCTGGTGGAAGCCCAAGGCTGGTGGAATAGGCACGGTCTCCCACATCCTCCTGTCCTGTCAATTCTGGCCTCCTAGTGTCAGCTCTGTAATACCCAAGAATTTCCCGTATTATTAAATGAATATATTAATGGAAATAATATTTCTGTGAATATAAGTGTTATTATTTTGTGAGTCGGTTAAATCAAGTGATTCGTATTTGATCGATGTGTATTAAGATGTGTGAAGTGACAATGGGATTTGTGAAATGGCTTGTGTGGCATAATGTGAAAAGAGGAAATCCGTTAAGTAGATTAAAACGAGAATTAAGAAGATTAATCGTGTTGATAAGATGATTTCATAATTGTAATCAATACGCTCGTAGACTCATAGTAACACGTTTGTGGACATTAATTCATGTAATATAAAGCGAGTTTAGCGATGAAAATCGACACGCAGTGAAGATAAACCGATCGAGGCACGACGCAATTGCTACCGTCCCCAAGAAGATAAATCAATGGCAATTGCTACCAAAGGGGTCGATTGAGAAAATTTATTTCTTCTACCTTGGAAAAATTAAATGAACAATTATGTGGCGTGTGTGACATTAATAAACCATGAAATAAAGTGCGTAATTAAGTAATATTAATTGTTAATTGTTTTATTAATTAATTGTTAATGGTTGTGGTAGAATATTGAATTCTTAGTAATTAACTAATAATGTGTGATTACTATTATTTGCAATATATTATAAAGATGAATAATGATTATGGAAATCCATAACTACATTAATCAATGATTAGATTAATTAATATTGGTGTTAATTAATCAAGGAAGTGCATGATTTATTTAACATAAATAAGTAAGTTAGTAATATAATAATATTATATTGATAGTTATGTGCAAATGAGCAATAACACAACTATACTATATAGTGTAGTGTGATATTGTGTGACTATATATTAAGTTCTATGAAACTATATTATATTAAGTGGTAATTAATCAAGGGAAAGAATAAATTTATTTATTTATTTAACATAAATAAATAAGTTATTAATATAATAAGGTTATAATATGGTTATATGAGTGGTAGGGTAATTATGGAACTACCCGGACAATAATATCTGACTGCATTATTTTATTGTGTATATTTAATTTACATGGACTATATGATTTGAGTGTATAATTAATCCCTAAATCCCTAATATGGTAATAATTGTACATTAAGATTTCATTGTGGGAATTAAATAGACCAAACCAAGCCTAGATAACAAGATTGCTGAGTTTTTCATTTTGTCCCAAAATGAGTGGCACAAAATACATGAGCAATGAGTCGAGATTGAAAACACGTATTCTCCACAAGGATAAATCCTAGATGATCATTGCTAGCTATGTAGTTGGTACGGAGCTATTAAACCACCCTTCATGAACCATTGTTTCTTCCCAATACACCATGGATTCCAAAATGGTGTAATGACAATGCCTAATCCATGATTTTTCTATAAATGCAAACTTGAGTTCAGATTTTTGTGTTGCTAAGACTTGTTTAAGTGGAGAGTTCTAAGTTGTTGAGCATTGTAAAAGCCCATTCAGTGTGTAGGAAGTTCAAGTTAAGCTCAAGAAGGTATAATTTCTATTTATATTCTTGAAATGGGTTTTTGTTTGATTCTTGTAATTCCTTGAAATTTTATGTCAAGCATGATGAATTAACATGTTAAGATGTGTTTAAGGAGTTTACTAGTATGTATGAACACTTTAGGAATGGTTTGGAACATGTTTGATGTCAAGGAAATCAAGTTGGCTAAGACTCGCAAAATGCAGTCTACATCTCACTTTTGAATGAATGCACGCACAAATGTAAATAGCGCCATTATTATCTAAAAGGCACAAGCGATCACATTTGCGCTACGATTGTTGAATTCAGGCCAGCTTACATTTTGCAATCACATTACGATCTTATGACTTATAATAGCATGCAATCATGTGTAATGTGTATGTGTAAGTATATTATGCTAAGTGGATCATGTTTTAATAGATTTGCATGATTAACAAAAGCATATGGTTTAGATGGAGATTTGGACGTTAGATTTTGAAAATAAACTATGTTAGAGATCATGTTCTAAAAATTTTGAACCTATTAAGCTATACATGACTAATTTTACACACAGATGAGCATGTTATAGTGTACATAGTTCCTTTGAGCATGATCAAACTTATTAAGCTTTGTGTCAGAAATATTTTCAAGAAAAAGCTTAGCCTAGTGAGCTAATATGCATGACCACTACATGATTTATATTCTGACTTTGAAAGCATATAGGTATGGCTTAGAAATGCATGAATAAACCTTTTTACTTGTGTTTATGTGATTAGTAAGGAAACATGAACAAGTTGAACTTACTAGTAAGCTTTGAATGTGAATATTGTCAAGCTACCATGAGGACAAAAATCTTATATTGGTGATCATGTTTGATGACACTCTTAGACTCACTCATGTAGTATAGACATATATACCATGCTTATGTATCATATTTCAAATAAAGCATGAACAAATCATATTTTCAAATAAAGCGGTGTTAGTTTCACATATGTGTTATGAATACTCACAAGCATGCCTAATATAAGCTTTGTAACTATCTTATATGTTTAGAGGGCAAGCATGATAGACTTTGTGGTTTTATGACCATGAATGGCCTTAACTTTTTGAAATGATCAATTTAGAATTCTATTATGTAAAAAGGAAACTAGATTGACTTAAGGAGCATGAAAAGACCCTTAACATGACAAGTATAACATGTATGATTATATTGAGCAAGTTTAACGAAACCACAAGGCGCTGACTAAGTTTTGGCTTGGCAGGAAGGGAATGATGGCCTTGTGCTGTGTCTATCTAAAGGCTAGCCATGGCGCAGCTGTGCCAGTCTGGAATATGGGATGGTAAGATCTGATTTTTGGACGGTAACTTGTGTGATGCCTATGTTGCTAAAAGTGATCTAAAATCTACTGATGCATATGTATATGAGGACTAAGTACTAAGTTAGTGTTTGCTTTACATGGTGAAAGTTCATGGGTGAAAAGACATTAAACTTGGGCATTCTTGATTTGCTTATGAAGTAACTAAGTATTAGATTCATGATGACTTATAAACTGATTTTGTACCATATATGCATACTTGAATCGTGTCGAGCTTGATTAAAGATTGTGTTAGCTAATGAACATCTTATACTTATAATACACTATACTAGGATTCGAAAGTATTGATTTATTAACGTGGATAGACTACGCTTAAGGCAAGTTCCCTGAACTTACTCTAATTTTTATTGAGCGAGTTTCCTTGAACTTCACTCTTGATTGTGCAAGTTCCTCGAACCCTACTTTTAAACTTATCTTGTGAATGTAAGTTATCCCGCTTATTCGTTCAATCGAGCTAGTATGCTTAAATTCTTGTGAAAGTTATTATTTATGTTGAACTTAATATTATTCTTGAAATATGGTGAAAGAGTCGATACCATTTGATTCGGCTAGACTATATGCATGTTTATAAAAGCTGTCCAAACCAATTGATTGGTGCAGAATTCTTGAAAACTAAGTTGGACAACCCTTTTGGAAAGGGGAGTGTATGTCGTTGGAAACCCCAACACAAGAATGAATATTATTGTGGTGTTATGCATAACGTAAAGTATTGTAGACTGATCATCTATAGTACTTGATATGTTTGGGTTATCAGTTTAATATTGGTAACTCTAGTGGAAGTCCAATAGTCCTTAGTGACTACTTAGTATAAATTGTTTATTCAGTTGGATACATTGATAGTCGTTGAATTCATATATCTCTGTTGATTTATATTGAATTATAATTCTTATTCCAAGAATTATTGGTATTCATTACTCATGATATTATTCTGAAACTCTGAACTATCTTAGAAATAATACTTCGATATTTCAAACTCGTGCTATGAAACTCTTTACCCTTGTTGTGTATTACTTGCTGGGCAATTTGTGCTCATCCTTGCTTATTTAAAACCTTTCAGTTAAGGAGGAACAGGGAGGTGTCTCTGGAACATACAAGGGCAAGGGCAAGGCTACCGACTAGCTTGTCCCTTTTATGTTTAAAACTATTATGTTGTGTTAAGAATATTTTCAAACGATGTTTAAACTTAAGTAGGATTATGTAATAGGTCTTTATTCGATACTATTATGTAATCTATTAAGTACTATAGGTTGAAAGACTTGGGGGAATAATTATAATAAATTATTGTACATTATTCTAAATTAGATTTTCCATTGTGAATGCATGATTTTAGTTATTATGGTATTACTTTGAGCACGTGACGTACCAAATTCAAGTGACCAAGTGGAGGTCCGAATTTAGGGGCATCACAAGCTCTGCCTTCAATTTCAAAAGCTCCCACTTCTTCCCTCGAGGAAGGGGAAATATCTGCCCAAGGTGAGAAAGTAGCCTCCAAAACTTGGTGTGATGTGGTAGGTAAAACCACTCTCAGGGCTACTAGGCAACTTACGTACCACCCTCCTTCTTCTGATGATGGGAAATTGTCTGTCATACTTCCTGACGACATGCTCCAAAGAGGCAACCAGATCTGGGCAGCTAGTCTAGTGGGTTATTTCCTTCATTCATCTCTTCCCTACAAAGTAGTCGAGCCCATAGCTAGGAGACTTTGGAGTCATCTTGGGCTTTCTCATATTTTCCTACACAGCAAAGGCTACTACATTTTCAAATTTAATTCAGTTTTGGACTGTGATAATGTTTTGGCGTTAGGTCCGTGGCATTTCACTTCTAAAGTCATGGTCCTATAGAAATGGAAAGAAGGGGGTTGTGTTTTCAAAAATCGAGTGCATTTTAGTTCCAATTTGGGTAAAACTTAGTGATATTCCTCTTTCCTATTGGTCAGGTGAAGGTATTAATTAAATTGCTAGTGCTATTGGTAAACCTTATTTCACGGATGAGATGACAACTAAGAATGAGTTCCTGAACTTTGCTAGAGTTTGCATTGAAATCAAGGCTTCATTTTCCTTTCCCCCTTCAATTCGAGTAGCCACAAAGCAAGATCACTCTTCAGAGTACTCTTTTGAATCTGTTGAGGTTGAATACCAGAGCAAACCCCCCTCATGCCCCAAATGCCTTGTGTTTGGACACTTTCCTCTCAAGTGTCCAAAAGCCAACTACAAGTGGATTCCTAAAGATCCAAGGGCTTGTACAAATGATAACATGCAAGTAACGGTGGATGGTCATGCAATGGTGACAAATAATAGGCAAGCGTGTAACGCCCGAGAAAATCGGATTTTTATGACAATTAAATTTTTATTTGATTATGTGAATTAAATGAATTTAATTGATTTATTTTGTGAGTAAGCTATGTGAAGGTCGTTTTGTGACCTAGAATGTGTTTATGTGGTTCATAATCTGGCTATGTGCTAGAGTTAATTGTTTAGAATTTCCGAGACAAAAAAAAATGTTTTCCGAGAAATTCCCGTAAAAATACTATTCATCCATTTCTGCTCGGGCAATTATTTTGAAATTTCGAGAAATGCGTAATGATAGAATATCGAGATTAGATGAAATATCTGATAATATTTCATTTATGGCAAACAAAGTTTTCGCCTGCGGGGTTAAAACCTAAGGGTTGAGTGTATTGATTTCCGAGAAAGAAAATGAAACACGTAGAAGGAATTGCGTTATAGTTAGAGCATGTGTTATACAATTATGATACTATCTAGTATCTACGTATAATACGATGAGTTAATACGAAGTACAATACGATTATCGTACTAGTATTATATGGAGAGAATACGTGAATTATACGCATAGAATACGATTTATATTATGAAATTAAGTTAAGACATAATTATAATTCATTTGGGTTGGATTATGTTTAGTCCAATCAATTGAATGAGCAAGCCCAAGGGATTATTGTGTTAAGCCCAAGTCAAGGCCCAATATTAGATTGGTTAAGCCCAATGCAAGAAAACTGAATCGCGGGTCAAACCGGTGAGTCACCGAATGCGTAAAACCCATGGGGATGACCCATGGGGCAACCCATGGGGTTGACCCATGGGCATGGTGGGCCGGCCACTTGGTGTGCAAGGCAAGAAAATCACTTGGTCACCAAGTATTTTACTTGGTGACAAAGTGTTGAATAGTAAGGAGGTGGTGGTGTATTGTCCAATTTGCCCTCCATTTCATTTGCTTATAAATTGAAAGCTAGAGTTGGTCATTTAAAGGTTTTTCAAGTTGCCAACATATATTTTGAGAGAGAGAAAGAGCTAGACTCAAGCAAACAATCTACTTTGAAGCTTTGCCTTAGAGTTTTTCAAGATTACCTAAGAGTTCTTAAGGTAATATTCCTTAATTCTAATTTCATCTCTTTTGGTTTTCTTTTATCATGGAGAATCATAAATGGGTGGTATATGTCTAGTATGGTGGAATAAGGATGACTTACCATAGATTCAATCGCTATAAGTCATGAGATAATAAAAATCATACGGTTTATTATAGCTTAAAATCATGAAAATATTGATTGTTGAGATTGATTGTTGATAAACAATTGAACTCCATCAATACATAAATATGTGCATCTTGTTTGGTTAGGATGTAGATATGAAGTCCATGGAGTATTTCATGTGATTTGGCTTAGAGAACATTAGTAACGAAGTTATGGCGAATTTCATGGAAATAGACATTAAACGTTGAAAACATTGAAATTCTGGATTGATAGTCAAAAGTTGTCGCGAGACTTGAAAATGTTGTTTTTCAATGTCAACACGTGAGATATGGTATTTAAGAGTCGTGGACTCAAGAATCGTCGGATTCCGACTTAAAATAAAGAAAATGAGCATTGAACGCTCATTAACGTTTACGAACGCTTAGAAAATGAACTCAATAGTGAATTTTGAGTTAACGGATTCAAAAGTGTCGAATTCTTATATGAACGCATAGAGTATGTCATTTATGACGTGTAGGCTTTTGAATGGACCAAATTAGACATAGAACGAAGAAGTTATGGCTCCGAGAATCTCACCAAATTTTTATCTGTTAGAGAAAATAAATGTGATCGAGGTCCTGGCGCGGCAAGGATAGTGTGTTAAATCAAATACGGCATAGTGTAATGGGCTACTGGAAAGTGGCACCGTAGCACCACTAATAGAAAGAAGTCTCGTGTCACAGTCACACAGACCAAAGCATGGATATCGCTAATCAAATAAGCATATTCCAGTCTTGAATAGAAAGTTCACGGCACGGGTGCAGGGTATTTGTTGAATGACTTAGGTTTAAACTTCAATTGTTCAGAGACCTAGAAGGGTAAAGTTTATGCACTTCATAAGTGTATTATAACTATTCCTATACTACCTATACTAATGTATATGGTATTGAACTTAGGAATTGAATGCATGTTAATAATGTATGAACAAAGATAACAAAGTGTTATCAATGAACCCTAGTCGGGAAATAATGTTGGTACTTTGCCAATGATGATAGAGTTCGATTAATAACGTAAGTTGGTTAATAAGCCGGGACGAAGGGTAATAACTCAAGTTGACTTTATTAATGATATTATGTTAACAAAGACATAGAAGAGAAAGAAATTGGTATGAACAATGTGAATAATTGTTTGATAGCTAATTACGGTGTGCTATGTGAATATATCATGTAGATTCTGTAAAGGTTGTGATCAGTCGATTAAGTTATTTGAAGACGCTGAAAGGCAAGTTTTCTTAACGTTTGTCTAACCTTCAAGTTAGTCAAGTTTTATGTGATTCATTGTACTGAATTGCACGACTGATTTGAAAGAAAGGGTCAATGCCGGATTTAACTCGGTTAGACTACTCGTAAGATATAGATTGATTTGTATACATATCTTTCTATATATAAATGTTAACGCTATCCTATGCCAAGTAATTGGTACGAATATGAAGGTAAGGTTTGTCTATGAACAAACAAAAGTATTTTTCATTGATTATTTGATGGGCACGGGAGTTTGCCAAATGTTAAACGTAAATACGTTTAACGAATGAGTGTTGATCAACATAGAGTACTATAGGCTGATCACCTAGAAGTGCTCGTAAGTAATGTGGATGTACAGCCTTAGTATTGTGATATCCTTTTCAAGTATGAAAACAGAAAGCTACTGTTCATGGTCTATTGACCGTTTCAGAATTCCTAATCTACTCTATACTTTGGGAATTGATGATATAAAATATAAAATATTATTGTTTCATAATACTTCATAACTATTTGTTCAGTTATGTATGAATTGTTATATAATTCACGAATGTGGTATTACTGTTATCCTTTGTTAAAACTTGCTGACTTCTTGGTATGCTCATTTCTTACGTGAATTATATAATCGCAGTTAAGGATGAACGTTCTGAGAATGCTAAGAGAGATAAGGGAAAAGCTAAGATGGATGCTTAACCATCGTGTAATAGATCAGTATGTTTGTATGTATTATACATTATGAACAACGAATGATGTAATCAGTTTATGAACCTGGGAAGGATTATACTTTGATTGTAATAAGAAGATAGTAATTACATTCATTATGTTGTATTTCAATGGAATGATTGTATAGTTATGAGTACCGTGTAGCACCATATGTCGGGTTGGAAGATACCCGAATTTGGGGGCGTCAGAGGTTGGTATCAAAGCATTTGGTTATACAACTTAAGGGCGGAAGAACCTTAGGCTATTAACCTCGTAAGGAAGGTAAAGTCCAAAGAAAGAAATTCGAATTGAATGAATTAATAAGGTATTGAGAAAACTCAATACCGAAAGAATTTAAAACATGGAATTTAATCTTAAATACATTAAATGTGATTTGTGCTTATACTATTATGTATTATGTACTAATCAACGTGTTATGTGTTATGTAGATGTCGATCGATAGCATGATGTATAGAGACATTCACGTTGTGAGTGAAGAGTCAGTGAATCAAGTGGAGGTAGTACATATGCCAATGGCAGAGGTACCGTTATTGGTTCTAGAAGACTCGGATATTGAGGAGTACATCTCTAAGGAGCAATACTCTGGGGAGACGATGGCAATAGCATCATATCTAAATATGATGATAGACGTGGAGGAGGAGATAGAGGTAACATCGATTAATACGGTGGTACCTACTCAGGAGCCAACACCTCCGGATGCAATGAGATCATTGTATCTGGCTGTGTTGGATAGGAATGTGCATCTGCGCATGGTGGTGTAGACACAAAATGAGGAGATAACCGCCCTTTATGAGGCGAAGGAATCTGCAAGAGCACGATGAGAAAGTGCTTATGACGGATAAGGCACGAGACTATAAGGAAGAGGCCTTAGAGCTTCGAAAGAAACTGGTTGAAAAAGACCAGAAGATAGCTAGGATGTCATATATCCACGAGTGCGCTCATGAGGATTTCAAGTAGAAAATTTCTTGTTATTCCATTGAGTCCGGGAAAACTTGACATACCATAAGTCGAGATATTGTGTCGATACTGGAAAATCAGAAATATGAGAATGCCATTCGACAGTGTTAGTAGATCGTTAGATCTTTTTGTATATAGGCAGTGACGTAAAACCCTCTTTTCTATAATTAAAGGGTAGTCTTTTTGTAAATCCCAATTTTTGTAGAAAGAAATTACGGGATAGTAATGTAATAGCTTTTTGGCTAAGGAAACATGATGTAAATAGTTTTGACTATGAAAGCATATTAATATAATGAAGTTTTATTTAATGTGCTTGTTGTGGTATGAGTGGTTGTTTAAGAATGATAACCAAGAAGATGAATAGATAATAACAAAATTTTATTTAATCAGAATTATGCCGCCAAGAAGGAGACAACGTAACCAAGAGGTCGAGTCTCATAATGAAAATTAGGGGGGGTCCTAATAACCCTATGCCAGAGTTCGTTAATTTATTAACGGCGGCATTTAACCAAGTTGAGGGAGGGATTCCTGTAGCTCCTGGGGTAGTAAGAACAACTACCTTCAAGGAATATAAGAATGTGGGTCCTCTTGAGTTTCGAGGAACAACGGACCCTTTAGAGGCCCAAACATGGGTGAAAGAGATTGAGAAGGCGTTTGTGATTACAAACGTAGGTGAGACGCAAAAGTCTTCTTTTGTGACTTACATGATGAAGGGGGAAGCCAACAACTGGTGGGAGGCTCACCAGGGTGGGGCTAGAGCAGAAGCTGTTATGTGGGAACAGTTTAAGAAGGTGTTCTTCGAGAACTACTTCCCTACTAGCATGCAAGGTAGAATGGAGATTAAGTTCTTAGAACCTAAGCAGGGGGATATGACAGTTCCCCAATATGCTGCCAAATTCAATGAATTGGCGAGATTTACTCCACATCAGGTGCACACAAATGAGAGGAAGGCGCATAGGTTTAAACAGGGCTTAAAACCCTGGCTCTACAATAGAATATCAATTTTTCAGAGTGCTTCCTATGGGACCATTCTGGAAAAGGTGATAATAGCAGAAGGTGGTGGTGAGGCATTGTCTCAGTACCACAAAGAGCGGATGAATAAGAGTAAGTTAGAAGGAGGTAAGTAAAATTTTGAAGTTGCCAGGTGTGAAAACTTACCTAAAAGGAAGAGCTTCAACCCTGGAAATACTTGGGTAAAGCAGGGAGATCCTAAGCGTAGGACGGAGGCATGCAAGACATGCAGAAAGACTCACATGGGAGTTTGTTTAAAGGGGAAATCAGTCTGCTACAACTGTGGGCAGAAGGGGCATTTGTCACCCAACTGTCCTAACCCTAAGAAAAACCAGGGGTGTTTTATCTGTGGGTCATTGGACCACATGGCAAGAAATTACCCGAAGAAAGGGTTAGAGGGAAATAAGGGTTCTGGTAGTGGTAAATTAGCCATTATTGGACCAACACCATCAGTGGGTAGACCCTCGGCCCGTACGTTTAATAAACTTTCCAAGATGCGGTTGCATCAACGGATGTGGTAGCAGGTATCATTTCGGTCAATGAGATAAATGCTTATGTGCTATTTGACTAGGGTGCTACTTGTTCTTTTATAGCATGTGAATTTGCTAAGCGATTAGGTTTAATCCCTGAAAAGTTAGCAATACCTTTATACGTTAAGGTAGCAAATGAAGAGATAATCCCTATTGAATATATTCATAAGGATTGTTGGGTAGATATTAAAGGGAATAAGTTATCGGTATATTTGGTACAGATAAAGTTAAAAGAATTTGATGTAATTCTTGGTATGGATTGGTTGGTTAACCATAAGGCGATAATAGATTGCCATAGAAAAGTGTAAACCTTCGCTTTCTAAGAAAACCAAGGTAGTGTTCTTGATAGTAAATCAAAGAGACGCCTCTTGTTGTCTATCGATGACACAAGCTAGGAAGATGTTGAGAAAAGGGTGTGTAGGTTATCTGTTCCATGTTGTGGATACCTAAAGAGTGGGAACATCCTTGGACCAGATACCTATAGTGCAAGAGTATGCGGATGTATTTTTGGAGGAGTTACTGGGTATTCCACCGGACAGGGAGGTTGAGTTTGTAATTGATCTGTTATCGGAAACGACACCAGTTTCAAGGGCACCATATCGGATGGCACCAGTTGAGATGAAGGAGTTAATGGATCAATTACAAGAACTATTAGATAGAAAGTACATTCAACCGAGTGTGTCTCCTTGGGGAGCACCGGTATTGTTTGTAAAGAAAAGGATGGGTCGTTAAGACTTTGTATCGACTATCGAGAGTTGAACAAGTTAACGATTAAGAATAAATACCCGCTGCCGGGATCGATGATCTATTTGATCGATTGAAAGGGAAAAGTATTTTTCTAAGATAGATTTGCACACGGGTATCATCGCTTAAAGGTGAGGAAGGAGGATGTACCTAAGATTTGAAGTTCGTAACTCGTTATGGTCATTACGAATTTACGGTGATGTCGTTTGGATTGACTAATACGCTAGCCGCATTTATGGATATGATGAACAGAGTGTTCGAACAGTATTTGGACAAGTTCGTCGTAGTGTTCATTAATGATATTCTAGTCTATTCAAAGACGTCAGAAGATCATGCCGAACATCTAAGGATAGTGTTGGAAACACTAAGGAATGAAAAGTTTTATGCGAATTTTGGCTTGAGAGAGTACAGTTTCTAGGACATGTTATTGATAAAGATGGCATTTCTATAGATCCGACAAAAGTAGAAGCAGTTAATGAGTGGGAGCAAAAAATGCCAAAGAGGTTCGTAGTTTTCTCGGGGTTAGCAGGATACTATAGAAGGTTCATTCCGGACTTTTCTAAAATAGCTACTCCGTTGACGAATCTGGCAAGAAAGTCGGTGAAGTATGTGTGGACTGAGAATTGTGAGAACAATTTTTAGGAGTTGAAGAAGAGGTTAAGTGAGGCACTTGTATTGTCCTTACCAGATGATACAGGGAACTTTGTAGTATATAGAGATGCTTCTTATAAAGGACTGGGTTGCGTGCTAATGCAGCATGACAATGTCATTGCGTATGCGTCACGTCAATTAAAGGATTATGAGAAGGTCTATCCTACTCATGATCTGGAATTGGCAGCTGTAGTTTTTACCTTGAAGATATGGAGGCATTATCTATATGGTGAGAAGTGTGAGATATACACGGACCACAAAAGTCTGAAATATATCTTCACACAGAAGGAGTTGAACATGAGACAGAGAAGGTGGTTAGAGTTAATAAAGTATTACGACTGTGATATTTTATATCATCCGGGAAAGGCAAATGTAGTAGTCGATGCGCTAAATAAGAAGGGTAGAGAGAAATTGTCAATGTTAACAACTCAGAATGAGTTGATAACAGCGATGACAAGAATGGAGTTAGCAGTTAAGTTACCGGGGGAAGCGGTGGAAATGTTATTTTCCAGGGAAACCCAACCGACCATAGTGGAACGGGTTAGGGGAATACAATTGAGCAACGAGGAATGCAAGCAGATGAAGAAGAGGATAGAAGATGAAGAGAAGACTAAGTATAACCTTGATAAGGAGGGATTACTTCGTTTTGAAGGAAGAATTTGGGTTCCAAAGGATTCCGAATTAAAGGAGGAAATAATGATGGAGGCTCATAGTTCGAGGTACTCAATACATCCCGGTAGTATGAAGATGTATCAAGACCTTCGTCAGAACTTTTGGTGGCCGAACATGAAAAGGGAGATATCAGAATATGTTAGTAGGTGCCTTGTCAAAAAGTTATGGCTGAACACCAACGACCTAGCGGTTTGTTGCAACCATTAGAAATTCTGGAGTGGAAATGGGAGCACATCACAATGGACTTTGTGGTGGGACTTCCAACAACAAGAAAAGGATACGATGCTATTTGGGTGATAGTGGATCGATTGACGAAATCGGCTCATTTTCTACCAATAGGAGTTAGGTATAACCTAGATCAGTTAGCTATGTTGTATGTCAAGGAAATTATTTCCAGACATGGAGTACCTATTTTGATTGTGTCAGATCGTGATCCACGATTCACGTTGAACTTTTGGAGAAGTTTGCAAGAGCAAATGGGAACGCATTTAAGATTGAGTACGGCGTATCATCCTCAGACGGATGGTCAGAGTGAACGGACAATTCAAATGCTTGAAGATATGTTAAGATCTTGCGTTATGGATTTCAAAGGGAATTGGGATTTACTATCTCACCGCTGGTAGAATTTTCGTGACAACAATAGTTTTCACGCTAGTATAGGCATGTATGCCTTTACGGAAGCATTGTATGGAAGGAAGTGCCGAACTCCATTGTGTTGGGATGAGGTGGGTGAACGTCGGATGTTAGGACCTGAGATGGTACAGCAAACGGCAGACATGGTAAAGATAATACGTGCTCGATTAGTTGCGGCTCAAGATAGGCAGAGGAAGTATGCAGATCCTCACAGAGAAAAGAGAGAATTCGATGTAGGATCTTTTGTTTTTCTGAAAGTATTGCCTTGGAAGGGGAAGATACGTTTTGGAAAGAAAGGGAAGTTATGTCCAAGGTTTGTAGGATATTTTGAGATTTTAAGAAGGATAGGAGAGGTGGCTTATGAAGTAGCCTTACCTCCAGAAATGGAACGCATTCATAATGTGTTTCATATGTATGTGTTACATCCTTATAAATCGGACTATAAACACATAATAGAGTATGAATCTATCCAGATAGAGAAAGATTTATCCTATGAGGAACTTCCAATTCAAATTATTGATAGGAAGGAACAAGTATTAAGAAATAAGGTAATACCTTCAGTAAAGATGTTATGGAGAAACCACAATGCTGAAGAAGCAACGTGGGAACTCGAGAGTAAAATGAAGGAAGATTTTCCTCATTTGTTTATGTAATTATAAGCTAGATTCTGGGGACAGAATACTTATACGGGGGAGAGAATGTAACGCCCGATAAAATCGGATTTTTATGACCATTAAATTTTTATTTGATTATGTGAATTAAATGAATTTAATTGATTTATTTTGTGAGTAAGCTATTTGAAGGTCATTCTGTGACCTAGAATGTGTTTATGTGGTTAGTAATCTGGCTATGTGCTAGAATTAATTGTTTAGAATTTCCGAGACGAAAATAAATGTTTTCCGAGAAATTCCCGTAAAAACACTATTCATCTGTTTCAGCTCGGGGAATTATTTTGAAATTTTGAGAAACGCGTAATGATAGAATATCAAGATTAGATGAAATATCTGATAATATTTCATTTATGGCAAATGAAGTTTTCGCATGCGGGCTTAAAACCTAAGTATACTTATTTCTGAGAAGGAAAATAAAACGCGTAGAAGGAATTGCGTTATAATTAGAGCATGTGTTATACAATTATGATACTATCTAGTATCTACGTATAATACGATGAGTTAATACGAAGTACAATATGATTATCGTACTAGTATTATACGGAGAGAATACGTGAATTGTATTTATAGAATACGATTTGTATTATGAAATTAAGTTAAACCTCAATGATAATTCATTTGGATTGAATTATGTTTAGTCCAATCAATTGAATGAGCAAGCCCAAGGGACTATTGTGTTAAGCCCAAGTCAAGGCCCTATATTAGATTGGTTAAGCCCAATGCAAGAAAATTGAACTACGGGTCGAACCGGTGGGTCACTAAATGGGTAAAACCCATGGGGCAACCCATGGGGATGACCCATGGGCATGGTGGGCCGGCCACTTGGTGTTCAAGGCAAGAAAATCACTTGGTCACCAAGTATTTTACTTGGTGACAAAGTGTTGAATAGTAAGGAGGTGGTGGTGTATTGTCCAATTTTCCCTCCATTTCATTTACTTATAAATAGAAAGCTAGAGTTGGTTATTTGAAGGTTTTTCAAGTTTCCAACATATATTTTGAGATAGAGAAAGAGCTACACTCAAGCAAACAATCTACTTTGAAGCTTGTCCTTAGAGTTTTTCAAGATTACCTAAGAGTTCTTAAGGTAATATTCCTTAATTCTAATTCCATCTCTTTTGGTTTTCTTTTATCATGGAGAATCATAAATGGGTGGTGTTTATCTAGTATGGTGGAATAAGGATGACTTACCATAGATTCAATCTCTATAAGTCAAGAGATCATAAAAATCATAAGGTTTGTTATAGCTTAAAATCATGAAAATATTGATTGTTGAGATTGATGGTTGATAAATAATTGAAATCCATCAATATGTAAATATGTGCATCTTGTTTGGTTAGGATGTAGATATGAAGTCCATGGAGTATTTCATGTGATTTGGCTTAGAGAACATTAGTAACGAAGTTATGGCGAATTTCACGGAAATAGACGTTAAACATTGAAAACGTTGAAATTTCGGATTGATAGTCAAAAGTTGTCGTGAGACTTGAAAATGTTGTTTTTCAATGTCAACACGTGATATATGGTATTTAAGAGTCGTGGACTCAAGAATCGTCAGATTCCGACTTAAAACGAAGAAAACGAGCATTAAACGCTCATTAACGTTTACGAACGCTTAGAAAATGAACTCAATAGTGAATTTTGAGTTAACGGATTTGAAAGTGTCGAATTTTTATATGAACGTGTAGAGTATGTCATTTATGACGTGTAGGCTTTTGAACAGACCAAATCAGACTTATAACGAAGAAGTTATGGCTTTGAGAATCTCACCAAATTTTATCTGCTTAGAGAATGCAGTGCGAGGTCTGCAGCCGCTGCCAGACATTGTGTTAAATACTGCATACACAAAGACCGCACAAAGGTAATGGGATATTGGAAAGTGGCGTCAGGCGCCCATCGATAGAAAGTCTCATCTCGCTTGCAAATATGAGACCGAAGCATGGTATCGCTAATCGCGCCGCAACGCCAGTCTAGAATAGAAAGTTCACGCCGCGGCGTGGGTGCAGGGTATTTGTTGAATGACTTAGGTTTGAACTGCAATTGTTTAGAGACCTAGAAGAGTAAAGTTTATGCACTTCATAAGTGTATTACAACTATTCCTATACTAGCTATACTAATGTATATGGTATTGAACTTAGGAATTGAATGCATGTTAATAATGTATGAACAAAGATCACAAAGTGTTATCAATGAACCCTAGTCAATAAATAATGTTAGTACTTTGCCAATGATAATAGAGTTTGGTTAATAACGTAAGTTGGTTAATAAGTCAGGACGAAGGGTAATAACTCGAGTTGACTTTATCAATGATATTACGTTAACAAAGAAAAAGAAGAGAAAGAAGTTGGTAGGAACAATGTGAATAATTGTTTGATAGCTAATTACGGTGTGCTATGTGAATATATCATGTAGATTCTGTAAAGGCTGTGATCAGTCGATTAAGTTATTTGTTGACGCTGAAAGGCAAGTTTTCTTAACGCTGGTCTAACCTTCAAGTTAGTCAAGTTTTATGTGATTCATTGTACTGAATTGCACGACTGATTTTAAAGAAAGGGTCAATGCCAGATTTAACTCAGCTAGACTACTCGTAAGATAGATTGATTTGTATACATATCTTTCTATATAGTAATGTTAACGCTATCATATGCCAAGTAATTGGTACGGATGTGAAGGTAAGGTTTGTCAATGAACAAACAAAAGTATTTTTCATCAATTATTCGATGGGCACGCGAGTTTGCCAAATGTTAAACGTAAATACGTTTAACGAATGAGTGTTGATCAACATAGAGTACTATAGGCTGATCACCTAGAAGTGCTCGTAAGTAATGTGGATGTACAACCTTAGTGCTGTGATATCCTTTTCAAGTATGAAAACAGAAAGCTACTGTTCATGGTCTATTGACCGGTTCAGAATTCCTAATCTACTCTATACTTTGGGAATTGATGATATGAAATGTTAAAGTATTATTGTTTCATAATACTTCATAACTATTTGTTCAGTTATGTATGAATTGTTATATAATTCACGAATGTGGTATTACTGTTATCCTTTGTTAAAACATGCTGAGCTTGTTTTGCTCACTTCTTGCGTGAATTATATAATCGCGAGTAAGGATGAAACGCTTTGAGAATCTTTGAGAGATAAGGAAAAGCTAAGATGGATGCTTAACCATCGTGTAATAGATTAAATATGTTTGTATGTATTATACATTATGAACAACGAATGATGTAATCGGTTCATGAATCTAGGAATGATTATACTTTGATTGTAATAAGAAGATAGTAATTACATTCATTATGTTGTATTTCAATGGAATGATTGTATATTTATGAGTACCGTGTAGCACCATATGTCGGGTTGGAAGATACCTGAATTTGGGGGCGTCACAAAGTGACTGTTGGAACTAGTTCTGCTGAAGATCTAAGGTCTGGATCTGCTTAGTATATTTCGTGACATATTAGAGCCTTCAAATGTAGTGAGGAAATCCATAATGGCATCCCAAGAGATAGGGAAATAAGTTCAATTGCCAAGACTTATAGCCTTTGTAAGAACTAATTTGGAGAAGCCACAGTTGAAGAACAAGTGATCAAATGTTTCAAGATGAAGGTTGCAGAGTGGACAGTGCCATGATCTATTAGAGAATCTTACCGTTCTATCATTAGTGGGAAGCTTCTTGAGAATGCCCAGCCACGTAATGAAAGAGTATCTTGGGACATGGCATTTATTCCAGAGAATGGAGCTCCATGGGACCGACTGCTTCCTCGTTCGAATGGATTCCCATAACTGTTTTGCTTTAATAGTCTTTGTATCCCAATGGTCCCAAAGAATCCTATCCAAATTTCTTTGAAGGGGGGGAGAAGGTGAGCCATGTTCCTTCTCAAGAGGATCAAATCATGGTGATTGCCTTGAGGAAGAACCCAATTGTTGTGTCTAATAAGGTGGCTACAAGTTGCAGACCTTTGAATCCCAGAGTTTTACAGCAAGGATTGGGAAGGATTGATAGCTGTGGCATTTAACCAAGGGTCATACCATAGGCTTGTATCCTGCCCATTGCCAACATGATAGTGTAAGTGTTGAAGAGCAAGTGGCCGAAGCTTCAAAACTTGTTTCCAGATCCAAGAGCATGCTGCCATAATATGAAATTTCCAAACGGATGTGTGTTTCAAAGTAGTGGCTTTAACCCAATTTGCCTAGAGAGAAGAGTAACGAGGTTGGATAATGCAAACCAAGTGCTGGAGAATAAGAACAGAATTCCATTCCACCAGATTTTTGATGCCAAGACCACCCTCAGAGAGTGGAAGTGAAGTAGTGGACCAAGCAACCTTTGCCCCATACTTATCAACAGTTTCACCTTTCCAAAGAAATCGAGTTAAGATTGATTGAATGTCTTTTAGGGCCTCTTTTAGAAATAGGAAGTGGGAACTCCAGAAGACTTGAATAGAAAAAAGTATGGATTTAATAAGTTGAAGTCTACCCGAGTAAGAGAGGACCTTTGAGGTCCAAGAGGATGCACAATTTGTGATCCTTTGGATTAGGGGGATACAATCAGAAGATGATAGCTTCCTGGACAGCAATGGAACTCCCAAAAACTTTGAAGGCAAAGTTCCAAATTTGAACCCATGAATGATAGAAATATCACTAGCTACTATAAATGTCGAGTTAGATAGAAAAAAATGGCTTTTGTGTGAGTTAGGGATAAGGCCGGAATATAAGGAGAAGGAAAGAATGCATGAGTTAATGATTTAAATGGATTGCAAGCATGCATTACAGAAAATCAAAATGCCATCTGCAAAGAATAAATGAGTGAGTTTGCAAAGAATAAATGAGTGAGTTTGCAAACTTTTGCTCTCCAATGGTATAAGAAATGTGGATTCGAGGTAGCATTGTTAAGCTTTAGGTATAGCATTTCCATAACCAACACAAAAAGAAAGGGAGATAGGCGGTCTCCTTATCTAAGACCTCTAGAGCTACCAAAAAATCCTGCAAGAGTACCATTGACCTTGATGAAAAACATAGCAGAAGTGACACAGGCCTTGATCCAATCAATGTAACTATCAGGAAACTTAAAATCTCTTAAGGTGTCAAAAAGGAATTCCCATCTTACAGTGTTTTGAGCTTTGGTGAGGTTAATCTTTAGAGCACACCTAGCAGGACCCGTAGATAGATGATAGCCTTTTAGCATCTCTTGGGCAATAAGGATGTTATCACTTATGCTCCTACCTTTCACAAAGGCCGATTGGGCTTTATCAACAAGAAAGGGGAGTACCTCTTTCAGACAATTAGAAAGGAGTTTTGCATTGCATTTGTAAATCGTATTGCAGCATGAGATAGGTCTAAAGTCAGTCATTAAAGTAGGGTTGGAACTCTTAGGGATAAGAGCAAGAGCAGTGGAATTGAGGCCTTTGGAGAGTCTGCTATTATCAAAGAAGAAGTGCCCAGCCTTTAAAAAAATCAGCACCCACAATGTCCCAACAACTGAGGATGAAATTAACATTAAACCCATCTGGTCCTGGACTTTTGTTACATTTCATGGATTTGAGGATTCCTAGAATTTCTAAGTCGAAATAGGAGCAATCGACTTTGGTTGCTTGAGCCAAATCGAAAGCAAGTTGGGAGGAGTTATGGCATAATTATCAAACCCAGGATAGGGGTCCTCAAAGGTGTTGAAAAGGTTGTAAAAGTACCCCACGTACCACATCTTTAATGTTCCTTTGACCATAAACCATATTCCCTTCATTATCAGTGATGGACAAAATCGTATTTGCATTCCATCGATTTTTCATCATGTTGGAAAAGAAATTAGAGTTCCTGTCACCCAAGGACAACCAGTTTGCTCTAGATTTCTATTGAAGGAGAGTTTCCTCCCTATCCAAGGCATTCCAGAGTTGTTGCTGACTAGTTTTCTCACGAGCAAGAAGGTCCAAATCCAAAGGTTGATCATTGAGTAGAGACTACACAGAATGCAGTTCCTCTTTTGTAGTTTTACCTTGCCTAGTACATTTCAGTTCCTCAAAGAACATATGAAATGGGTTACCAGAGATGGTCGAGGTCCAAGCATTGGTAACCGAGTCCTTGAAACCATCAAAAAGAAGCATATAGTTGAAGAATTGAAATTGACGTCTAGATTGATTAAGTTGAATACCAGTTTGAAGCAGAGTTACTGAATGGTCAGATAATCCACGAGGTGCAAAAGTAACTAGTGACATGTTGAAGTTGGAGCCAATCAGAATTCCCCATAGCACGATCCAATTTTTTGTGAACCGACCGAGAAGTTTGCATATTCCACCAAGTAAATAATGGACCAACACCCCTAATATCATCAACCCCAACAGAAGTGCTACAAGATTTAAATTCATCCATCCCAATGTCCCAGGTATCATTATCTTGGTTGGTTTCAATAAGATCTTTAATGACATTAAAATCACCCATCATATAACAGCTAGCATTAGGAGCAAAGGAGAGTAAATCATTCCATAAGTCTCTCCCCAGAATGTAAGAATTCAGCCCATAGACGAAGGATATCAAGAAGGATGTGCTAATGAGATCAACAGATTGAACCTTGCAATGTATTACTTGAGAAGACACAAAAAGGATATCAACAATCTAAATACTTAGATTCCATCCAACCCAGATTCTGCCATTTGGGTGAGTATTATAGTTGAAAGCCCATTTCCAAAAATTACAAAGATTCCTAGAGATTTTATGAGCTTTGCTTTGTTTAACCCGAGTTTCAAGAAGACCCAAAAGAGAGATTATATTATCAGCTATTATCTGCTTAACATAAGTCTGTTTAGGCTTTTTATTGAGACCTCTAATATTATAAGAAGTTAACATAAGGAAACTAATATGTAGGGGAGTGACCAGCCTTTCCTTTCCCTTTTCTTTTCTTAGCAACCTGTAGATTGACGAAGCTAGAGCCCTGTTTATTCTTAATTTCTTTCCCTTCCTTTTTATCAATAACCTTGAGTCTGGAGACAAGAGGGTTCGGACCAGAAGGTGATTCATCATCAGAGAGACCATCTTCATTGATAGGAGAAAAGGTGTTGGAGATATTAAGAGCATGTCCAGGAGAAATATGGTTTGATCCTTGCTTGACACCTCGTGAGACATTTACCCATTCATTTTGGGGGGAAGGGGCTTAGACTAGAATGCCCAAGGATTGGCATTAAGAGGAGGAATGATAGAGCCGGTCGAGAGTAGAAGTAGCCTTATTATTTACTTTTAGTACCCATTTATAGTTTGCTTTAGGGCACTTAAGTTGTGTGTGACCAAACACATTGCATAAGGGACAAGAAGGAGGTCTACTCTGGTATTCTACCTCAATCGGGACAAAGATGTTTGCTAAAGAGTCATCATTTTTAACAACCACACAAATGGAAGGTGGGAAGGAGAATGAAGCTTTAACTTCTATATGCACCCTTGCAAAGTTCGAAAGTCATTTTTTGCACCATTTCATCAATAAACAGAGGTCGCCCAATAGCACTTGCAATATAACTTATGCCTTCATCAGGCCAGTATGAGAGTGGTATATTGGATAGCTTCACCCAAACAGGGAACACATCACATTCTGCCTCTGTGAAGGCCACACCTTCCTTCCATTTTTACAGGACAATGCCTTTAGATGCAAAATGCCAAGGGCCGGCGGCAAGGATGTTGTCACAATCAGAGATAGATTAAAATTTAAAAATGTAATAACCTTTGTTGTGCAAGAAGACCTCTGATAGACCAAGATGTCCCCATAAATATCTAGCAATAGGTTCAAACACTTTGTAGGGTAATAAGGATTGGAGAAAGTACCCCACTAGACTTGAAGCCCAAAGTTTATTACCTCTAGAAAGCATATCCTCTGGAGGGATGACAGTAATAATCTCATCTATAGAGGATGGAGAATGGTACGAAAGATGATGAGAGGATTTCCCGGATGATTTTCCCACAATATCACTCCAGGACTTGGCTGGCACCTTAACCAATGTTGCAAGTATTTCACCTTCCTCAAGAAAGGTGGAAGGTGGCCGAATTTGTAGCAGGAATTTTGAAATTTGAGGGACCCTCTGGCAGAAGTCCAGGAAAGGTCTTGTCCAAGTTAAACTCCTTAGAAATGAGTGTATCAATTACCGGAAAAGAGCCTTCCCACATGCATACCACCGGAGAAAAAACACCCCCAGAAAGAGTAGCTGGAGAAACATTCTAGATACTATTAAGAGGATTTTTCTCAGACACCTTGGGAGCATTACCTAAGTTAACAATTTTCCCCTCAGAAAAGAAGGCTTGGACGTCATTAGATGAGATACCATGAGCTATTAAGAAAGACATAAGATGAAGGTTTTTACTCCTTCCAAAAATAGCATTTTCACGGTCTTGATGTGAGAAATGTTGAGCAGCTAAAAATATCTCACGAGCATTTTCTCCCAGAACAGGACCCAAGTTGATCTTTGTTCCAAGTTCAAGATTAACTGATTCATCAGAGCTCACTTGGATGCCCAGAGGGATAGGGAAGACATCAGATTCCCCCATCTCCTCAATACCAAGAATGGGAGGAAGCGAAGAAGGGTTAGGCGAATCCTGTTTTGAGACCCCAAAATTAGCAAAGAGGTCTTTTGACACACTACTACCAAAATTACCAGCTGAAAGATGATTATAGCTCACTATGAGGGCAGCCCGAGAAGAACACAATGAAGAGGGGGAAGATATAGAAGACTGAGAAGAAGGAAGAAGAGACGGAGACCAAAAGAGTGGCAACCGGAAAAATTATGTGGGTGAGAAGACGGAGTTGCAAAGGAGAAAGCAAGAGAGAAGGCAGAGCAAAAGTTTCATTGCTTCTTGATTGTTAGGCGAGAAACTTGATTGAATATCTTTTTTGTTTCCTCCCAAATGATTCATTGTAAAGTTTAATCATTAGACTTCAATAGTTCTAGCTTCTTGGTTTCTTTTGTGTATGGGCTTAACACTTATACTGAACGGAGGATTCTATGGAATGATCTGGTCACTCTATCCCCTAATGAGAGCTGGTCTTTATTGGGAGATTTTAATGTTATAAGGGATCTGCAGGAGACAAATCAACCAGATGCCAGCTGGGATGTTGGGAAAGAAGATTTCAAAGATTGCACCACTTCCATTGGTGTGGATGATATTAGTGCAACTGGACCTGTGTTTACTTGGTGGAACAATCAACCTTCTCATCCAGTCAACAAGAAACTTGATAGAGCCATGGGGAATTATGGATGGTTCTCAAGGTTTGATCTATCATAAGTAACTTTTGCTCATCGTGGACTATCTGATCACTCCTTGGTATTACTCAACACTGGTATTAAGTTCAATAAACCAAGGAATATTATAACTCACAATATTTAACAACCAGATCATTCCAAGGAAAGAGGGGGCTTTTCGATATGGATTTCTCCCTATTGGCGCGCAATTAGGTGACCAAATCCCTTTCCTTGACAGAACTTTTTAAACATCATCAATAATGCAAATAATAATATGAATAACTTTGTCATCTCAATTATTGATTTAATAATATAAAATATTATGCAGATGATTCTTTGACAATGTGACACCCCTAAATTCGGACCTCCACTTGGTAACTCGAATTTGGTTCATCACGTTCTCATGGTAAGACCATAATAACTAAAATAATGCACACACAACTGAAAATCTACTTTAGAATAATATACAATAATTTATTATAATTATTCCCCTAGGTCTCGCAACCTACAGTACATAATAGATTACATAATAGTATCGAATAAAGACCTATTACATAATCCTACTTAAGTTTAAACATAGTCCACTAACAGTCTTAGCATAACATAATAGCTTTAAACATAAAAAGGACAAGCTAGTCGGTACCCTTGCCCTTGCCCTTGTCTGCTCCAAAGACACCTCCCTGTTCTTCTTTAACTGAAAGGTTTTAAATAAGCAAGGATGAGCACAAATTGCCCAGCAAGTAATATACAACAAGGGTGTAGGATATAATATCACAAGATTTGAAATATCGAAGGGTTATTTCTCGGATAGTTCAAAGTTTCAGAATAACATCATGAATAAGGGATATAACAATTTAATATAAATCAACAGATATATATGAATTCAACGGCTAACAATGTATCCAACTGGATAAGCAATTTATACTGAGCAGTCACTAAGGACTATGGAACTTCCACTAGAGTTACCAATATTAAACTGATAACCAAAAATATCAAGTACTATAGATGACCAGTCTACAATACTTTACGTTATGAATAACACCACAATAATATTTATTCATGTGTTGGGGTTTCCAATAACATACACTCCCCTTACCAAAAGGGTTGTCCAACTCAGTTTTCAAGATTTTCGCACCAATCAATTGATTTGGACAGCTTTTATAAACATGCATATAGTCTAGCTGAATCAAATGGCATCGACTCTTTCACAATATTCAAGGGACATACCAACTTCAACATGAATAATAGCTTTCACAAGGGTTTAACAAAGTAATCTAACTTGTATTCAAAAGGATAAGCTTACGGTATTGGCCGAATAAATAATGCAATGATATTGCACCACAATAATAATAGGGTTCGGATATTTGCTCAATAAAAGTAAGGTTCAAGGAAACTTTCTCAATAATAATTAGAGTAAGTTTAGGGAACTTGCCTTAAGCGTAGTTTATCCACGTTAATAAATTAACACTTTCGAATCCTATTTATAACGTATTATATGTTCAAGATGTTAATTAGCTAACACAGTCTTTAATCAAGCTTGACACGATACAAGTATGCACATATGGTACCAAAATCAGTTTATAAGTAATCATGAACCAAACACTTAGTCATTTGATAAACAAATCAAGAATGCTACAGGTTAGGACCTCCTCTACTCATGGACTTTTCATTTCAACGCAACACCGACTTATCAACTAAGCATCACACATATATATGTACATCAGTAGGTTTTAGATCACATTTAGCATCATAAGTATCATGTAAGTTACTGTCCTAAAGATCAGAATTCATTTTCTAGGATTCGATGATCATGATTCATTGCTATGGCTAGGTTTAGGATCTGCATGCAATGTACATCCCCCACCTCTCGCCAAGACTCACCGCCTTGTGGTTTCTGTTCGGTCTCGAACGCCCAGTCATACTTATGTATTTTGACATGTTAAAGGCTTTCACATGCTTCTTAGATCAATATAGGCCCTTTCTTGCATAACATGGTTCTAAGTTCGATCATTTCAACAAATTAAGGTCATTCAAGGTTATGAATCCACAAAGTCTAGCATGCTTACTTTCTAAATCATACAAGATAGTTACAACACTCATATTATACATGCTTGTGTGTATTCATAACACATACGTGAAACTAACACCACTTTAGTTGAAAATATGCTTTGTTCGTGCTTCATTTGAAACATACAAGCATAGTATATCCATGGTTACACTACATGAGTTAGTCTAAGAGAATCATTAAATATGATCACAAATGTTAGATTCTAGTCCTCAAGGTAACATGACAATATTCCTATTCAAAGGTCATATTTTCATTTGTAAAGTATACAACATGTTCATGCTTTATTGTCGATCATATAAACACAAGCTAAAGGTTTATTCATGCATGTCTAAGTCACACTAACATGCTTTGCAAAGTCAGAATATACAACATGTAGAAATCATGTAAGTTAGCATACTAGGCTAAGTCTTTTCTTAAAAATATTCCTAACATAAGGCTTAACAAGTTTGATCATGCTCAACAGACTATGTACACTACAACATGCTCATCTATGTGCAAAATCAGTCATGCATAGCTCGCTAGGTTCACAATTTGTAGAACATGATCTTCAACATAGTTGGTTTTCAAAACTTAAGGTTCAAATCTTCATTTAAACCATATGTTTTCGTTAATCATGCAAACCTGTTTAAAACATACTTCACTTAGCATAATATATATGCACATACACATTACACATGCTTAAATGTTGTAATAAGTCTTAATACTATATCAGATTACAAAATAGAAACTAAAAAAGCGAACTTCGAAGAACTCGCAAGTAATTACACAAGACATCAATACAAATGTGGCATACCATGCTGCGTTCGGTTCAAGCTCAAAAAAACAGTTTGCTTCGGCAACTTTCTAGCCAAATCTCAAAATTTATTCACCAAATGGATTCTAAACACTCATAAATCCATTACAACATGCTTATATGATCATATAACAACTAATTAAACATTACTCAGCCTCCTTAACATATAATTCCATGAATTCAAGAATTTGAACTTTAAGACTAAAACTCCATTTTTACAGAGAATGAAAATGAAAAGCTAGTAATGGAATTATACCTCTACAATATGAATGAAACTTGCTCCAATTGAACTTCTAAGCTCTAAGAATGCTTGTATGCTCTCAACTCTCACTTAGCAAATTCTCAGACAAATCTCAGCAATAAGAATGAAGAAAAACAGCTGCTATTTATAGAGAAATACAAATCCAGAGATTGCATTTTTTCATTGAATCAAACTCATGTGTTAAAGGATTGCATGAGGGTTAACAAGGAGTTGATAGATTGGTTGTTGGAACTCATCATGATTACCACTCCTCCATGATCATGAGCTAGAGAGTTGGAAGAAAATGAAAAACATAGGCTAGCCTTTTGCTATCACACGTGACTGAAGTTTGAAGCAAATGGGACACTCATATTCGGACAACTTAATTGCTCAACATTCTACCAACACTTAGACTATACTTATGCACAACTCTTATTCTTATGTTATATTTTTAATACACATCTTAACCATATATTATAACTAAATGTCACACTTAATAATTAAGGTTTCAATGTAGTAGATGAAATATGGGAATGCAATATACATATAATCCATGAACATTCTATCACACTGGTATACTTTAATAGTTCATGGTATATTATCTCCACACATGCCCACATACATATTGCTACATAGATAATGTATTTATAACATATAATCCCAATATATTAAGTCACAATACTATTACAATATAGTTTTATAAGACTTAATATATATATATATATAGCCACATAAATGTCCCACTGCACCATATAGTTATATTAGTATTAATGTTCACATTCACATAACTATCGATATAATATTATTATATTACTAACTTACTCATTTATGTTAAATAAATTAATCATGCACTTCCTTAATTAATTAACATCAATATTAATCCACCCATTAATGGGTTTTCCATCATCGTTACTTATCTATATAATAATCTCCTATTATTAATAATTGCCAAGAATCAATATTTCACCACAACCATTATCAATTAAATAATAATTAATAATCACATATTAACCGACCTTATTAATATCAATTAAAAATTCATAAATATACTACAACAACACTTAACAATTAATATTACTTAATTACTCATCTCATAATTTCTTCGCCGCTTATCATTACTATTTGAATTTCCATCACCATGCCACACAAGGCTTTCAACGAGTTTACCACAAACTCCACGTATTCTCAATTATTCATTTATTTAATATAATTGAGTTATCTCATTTCATAATACGAAATTGTTCATATTCAAATAAATATTTATTTTCATAAATTTATTTATTTAATAATATGCTGAAATTCTCCGGTATTACATCCTCTCCCCCTTATAAAAATTTCGTCCCGAAATTGTTACAAGGTTACACAAACAAATGGGGATAATCCCCCATCATCATATCTTCTAACTCCCACGTTGCCTCCTCGACATCGTGGTTACGCCAAAGTACTTTTACAGAAGAAATAACTTTATTCCTTAAGGTTTGCTCTTTCCTATCGAGAATTTGGACAGGAATTTCCTCATACGCTAAGTTCTTCTCCACTTGAATGGGTTCATAAGAAATCACGTGCTTGTAGTCGGGCTTGTACGGGCGCAACACAGATATGTGAAACACGTTATGGATGTGCTCCAATTCAGGTGGTAGTGCAACTTGGAACGCTACTTCGCCCACTCGCTTTAGTACCTCGAACGGTCCTATGAATCTTGGACTCAGTTTTCCTTTCTTGCCGAAACGGATTTTAACCTTCCACGGAGATACCTTCAAGAATACAAAACTGCCGACTTCAAAGTCTCGATCTTATTGATGCAAATTTGCATACTTTTTCTGGCAATCCTGAGCTGCTACAAGTCTATCCCTTATCACTTTTACCACGTCTATAGTTTGTTGTACTAATTCTGGTCTGAGTATTCGTCGTTCTCCGACCTCATCCCAACATAAAGGCATTATGTACTTCCTTCCATAAAGAGCTTCATACGGTGGCATGCCGATACTCGCATGGTAACTATTATTATACGCAAATTCGACTAAGGGTAGGTGGTCATCCCAATTTCCCTTAAAGTCCATCACGCAGGTCCTAAGCATGTCCTCTAACATTTGTATAGTTCGCTCACTCTGTCCGTCCGTCTGAGGATGATAAGCAGTACTCAATCTCAACTGTGTTCCCATCCTCTCTTGCAAGCTTTTCCAGAATTTTGACGTAAAATGTGGGTCTCAGTCAGAAACAATCGACACCGACACTCCATGTCGTGAAACAATTTCCTTTACGTATAGACTCGCTAATTGATTTAAACTGTAATGGATCTTGATAGGTAGAAAATGTGCAGTCTTCGTAAGTCGATCCACGATGACCTAAATGGCATCCAAACCTTTCTGTGTGACTGGAAGTCCTACCACAAAATCCATCGTAATATGCTCCCATTTCCACTCTGGTATTTCTAACGGTTGTAGTAAACCACTCAGTCACTGATGCTCTGCTTTTACACGTTGACACGTAAGACATCTGCTAACGTACTCCGCAATTTCTCGTTTCAGATTTGGCCACCAAAAATGTTGCTTCAAGTCCCGGTACATCTTTGTGCCTCCCGGATGAATGGAATACGTTGTATTATGAGCCTCATGTAAAATCTCCTCTCTTATCTCGTCCACTATCGGTACCCATACTCTCCCTTCGAATCTTAAGATACCATCTTTATCTATTCGAAATTTTTCTTCCTCTTTTTCCACGATCCTTCTTCTGATTTTCTCACACTCTCCATCTTTCTCCTGGGCTTCCTTTACTCTATCCAACAATGTCGGACAAGCTTCTATTACAAATAACTTTTCTGCAGACCTCTCGGGTCCCCTCACTTCTATTTCCAATTTCTCCATATCTCTTATCAACTCCTCCTGAGTTGTCAGTCGAAACAATTTCTCCTTCCTTCCTCTTTCAGAGCGCGGCAGAATTCGTTTGCCTTCCCTCGGTGATAAAGAATTTCATAGTCATAATCTTTGATTAATTCTAACCACCTCCTCTGACACATATTCAAGTCCTTCTGTGTGAAGATATATTTTAGACTTTTGTGGTCCGTGTATATCTCACATTTTTCTCCGTACAAATAATGTCTCCATATCTTTAACGCAAAAACTATGGCCGCTAACTCTAGGTCATGAGTAGGGTATCATTTTTTGTAATCCTTTAATTGTTGTGATGCATACGCAATAACCTTGCCGTGTTGCATAAGCACACAACCAAGTCCTCTATGCGACGCATCACTGTACACCACAAATCTCCCCTATCATCTGGTAATGATAATACAGGCGCCTCGCTCAATCTCTTCTTCAACTCTTGAAAACCCTCTTCACATTTGTCAGTCCATACAAATTTCATCGTCTTCCTCGTCAAATTAGTCAACGGGGTTGCTATCTTAGAAAAATCTTAGATGAATCTTCGATAGTACCCAGCTAACCCTAGGAAACTTCTCACCTCCGTCGGTGTTCTTGGTTATTCCCAATTACTCACTGCTTTGACCTTTTTGGGGTCTACTGAGATTCCATTCTTATCCACCACGTGGCCTAAGAATTGAACCTTCTTCATTCAAAATTTGCACTTAGAAAACTTCGCATACATCTTCTCCTTTCGTAGTGCCTCCAAAACAATCTTCAGGTGTTCGGCGTGTTCTTCCTTCGTCTTCGAGTAGATCAAAATATCGTCAATAAAAACTACCAAGAATTTATCCAAGTATGGCTTGAAAACTCGATTCATCAAGTCCATGAATGCTGCCGGAGCATTAGTTAAACCAAATGACATTACCAAAAACTCGTAATGTCCATAATGGGTTCTAAACGCAATCTTTGGTATGTCCTCATCCCGCACTTTCAGTTGGTGATATCCCGTCCGCAGGTCGATCTTCGAGAAACATTTCGCTCCTTTCAGTTGATCAAATAAGTCGTTGATGAATGGGTAGTATACCCATAATTCGGATATATTTAGACTTAAATTATTGCATTCTTAAGTTATTTAGTAGCATTTTTATTGTGTTTATATCTTGTTTGGCAGATTTGGAAGCTGGAGGGGCAATTATGGGAATTTCAAGCATTGAATGGCAATTTGGTAATTTCAAAGAAGTCCAGCGCCGGGGCGCTGAGCCTCGGCTGGCTTTGACCGGATTAGCGCGTTTGACTTCTGGTTGGACTTAATTTGTCTATTAAGGGCTAATAAAAAAACCTAATTGGAGGAGGATTGGGGGAGACTATAAAAAGAAACTAATTGCTGAGTTAAAAGGGGATTGGATTTATTTTTCGGGGAGTATTGAAGGAGCTTTTCCATTGAAGATTACAGGAGATTACTTGGAGATTCAGGATTGGCTACAGAGTTTCTTCTTTTTCTCCTTATTTTTAATTTGTAATTCTTTAAGGATGATTTGTCAACAATTAATGATTCTTATTTCCGTGATGAACTAATTCTTTAATTAAGATTTCAATTGAACCTTTTATGATTATAACTTAGTTATTCTGTCATTATAATTATTTATGTTGAAGTGGATTGTTTATCATGTTTTGATTTTAGTGAGTAATTATTTGGCCAATAATTATTGTGTTACTCTAGAAGGAATTGGGAGAGGAATTCTAGGGTTAGAACTAGACATGATAACATGTGACTTAGTTATTTACACGGTAAATAATTAGGTTTGTGAATTGAATGGAAATATCATTACTGCATGTAACATATAAAGGAATTGGGACCGGAAAGAGTTTAATCCAATTGTTTTGCATAGGAATATAGCAAGGTTAATCTGGGTTAAATAGAAGTCAATTGATCGATCAGGAAGAGGGCTTTTGGCATTTGAAAATTCTCATTAACAATCCATGAGACATAATAATTGGGATGATTAGATAACCGATTTATAATTCATAATTGGGGATATTGAAGTCTTAATATTTACCTACCTAAGTCATTCACTCAAGTAATAGCTTAGTTAATTGTTTATCTTAGTACAAAGATCTTTAAGTGTTTAATTTTGAGTTAATAATTCAGAAAATCGCAATTTCTCATTGTTTGAATAAAATTGAATTGATATAGTATTAGTAGTTGGAATTTATTAATTAGAATTCCCTGTGGGAACGATACTCAACTTATCACTTTATTACTTGTTGACCACGTATACTTGCGTGCTGTGTGTAACTAGATTTTACTCAACAAGTTTTTGGCGCTGCATTCTTGGGGACTTTTATTGATATTAATTTCATATTAGTTATAATCAATTCGATTTTAATTTGAACACTACTTAATCTTTCTTCTTGGATTGGCGTGAATTGTATATACACTAGATCGAAAGCTAGAAAGGAACTTCTTACGTATCTGAATAACCTTGAGAAGAAGTTCCAGACAGTGCAGTTGAATAGTGAGGTGATACATTTGGAAGAAGAACTGACAACCCAAGAATTACTCGTGAACATGGCAGAGAACGAACAGAAATCACTTAGGGATTACGCCCTGCCAAATGTTACAGATTTACAGTCAAGTATTAAGAGACCGGCAATCAATGCGAACAGTTTCGAGATAAAACCGGGATCAATTCAGATGCTACAGAATACATGCCAGTTTGGGGGTAATTCGATGAACGCATCCTAATGAACATATCTCGAGTTTCTTGGAAGTTTGCGATACCTTCAAATTTAACAATGTATCGTAAGACGTTATAAGTTTGAGGATGTTCCGCTTACTTTAAAAGATAAAGCACGAAGTCGGCTACACTCTCCTTGCCTCTGGTTCAATCACCATATGGGATGACTTAGCTCAAAATTTTTAGCTAAGTTCTTCCCACCAAATAAGTCGGCAAAACTACTTTTAACGACATTCATACTTTCGCATGACTTGAGTCGTAATCGTTATATGAGGCGTGGGAAAGGTTTAAGGATATGCTCCGTAAGTGCCCTCATCATGGAATTCGCAGATGGATGCAATTAGGGATATTTTGTGATGGTTTGCACGCATCCACGAGGTCTAGTATTGATGCAATCGTGACGGAGGAGCGATTATGTCCAAAAATTTTGATGAGGCGTATCAATTGTTAGAAACAATGGCCACCAACAACTATCGATGGCCCATGACGAGGACCAACCATCCAAAAGCATCGAAAAAATATGAAGTGGACGCTTAACAACGATTAATAAAGACAAGGATCGCAATAGCTAAGCATATAGAAATATGGCATCCACAAGCCACACAAAGAGGTGGCGATGGTTTGTGAGTTGTGTCTTTGGGGGTCATGCTACTTGATCAATGTGCCATAAATTCGAATCAAAGACAATTCGTAGGGAAATTATAATCGCTTCAACTCAACCAGTATCCTACCCAAAATGCCTATAATCCAGTTGGAAGAATCATCCAGGTTCTCATGGAGTAACAATCAAGCCATGACTCAACCACCTAGACAACAACACACCTCCGGATTCCAAAATCAACCTCAACAACCGTAGAGGGTATCAAGTTGGGAAGCGACCTTGGAAAAATTTATTAGAGCCTCGACAAAAAAGAACGAGGAACAAGACAAGAAATTGAATCAATTAGATATGACGTTGCAAAGCCATGGGGCATCGTTAAAGAATCTGGAAAATCAATTGGGACAAATAGCACATGCATTGAATACCCGTCCACTAGGAACGCTTCCGAGTGATACAGAAATAAATCCGGGCAGAAATGAGCACTGCAAAGCAGTAATCTTACGAAGTGGGAAGGAGCTGCAAACAGTTAAGGATAAGGACAAGGGGGATAACGCAACAACCGAAACAGAAGAAGTTGTGGAAACCGGGAAAGATAAAGAGGAAATAGGAGAGGAAAATGCACCGGGGTCATCTACAACAATGCCACCCATACCATATCCGCAGAGATTTCAGAAATCCAAGTTAGATAAGCAGTTTTTAAGATTTTTGGATATTTTTAAAAAATTGCATATCAACATCCCATTCGCCGAAGCTTTAGAACAAATGCCGAGTTACGCTAAGTTCATGAAGGATGTGCTATCAAAGAAAAGGAAACTGGGGGATTTTGAAGCGATGGGCGCTAATCAAGAATGTAGCGCAATTATTCGAACAAGTTACCTCTTAAGTTGAAAGATCCGGTAGCTTTTCTATTCCATCGACATTGGTAATCGGTTTTTGGGAAAGCGGCAGTGTGATTTGGGGGCGATATTAATTTGATGCCATTATCGGTCTCATCAAATTCGGGCTCCAAGCACCAAAACCGACAAATATCGGTTTCATCGTTAGCGAGCCGATCGATTACATATCCACGAGTATCGTTGAAGACGTATTAGTAAGGGTGGATAAATTCATCTTTCCAACAGACTTCGTTATCTTGGATTGTGAAGCAGATACGGAACTTCCCATCATTCTCGGACGACCATTCTTAGCAACGGGGAGAACGTTAATCGACGTGCAAAAAGGAGAATTGACGATGAGAGTTGACGATCAACAGGTCACTTTCAATGTGTTTAAAGCAATGTCGTATCCAAAGGAAAAAGGTGAGTGTTTGCGGGTGGATGTAATGGAGGAGATAGTGAATCACAAGATTTTCTGTAATTACTCAGAGGATCCGATAGAATTCATGATGGTTAGAATGGAACAACGATAGTCTTGATGCGAGATAATGAGCGAGTCAAATTGCTAGACACACCATCATTCTACCAAAAAAAATAATCAACCATTCGACACCCTTGAAAGGCCTAAAACGGAAGGTAAAAAGTGCAAACCCTCGATAGAAGCGCCACCGTGTTGGAATTAAAGCCACTCCCTCTCATCTTGAATATGCTTACCTAGGGAAAGACTAACTCTACCAGTTATTGTTTTGACAACGTTAATCGACACCCAAAAAGAAAAATTGCTACGAGTTCTGTGCGAGTTCAAAAGCGGCGATTGGGTGGACTATAGCGGACATTCGGTATTAGCCCATCTTTTCTCGTATGCATAAGATTTTAATGGAAGAGGATCAAAACCAACCATTGAGATGCAACGAAGGTTAAATCCATTATGAAAGAGGTGGTGAAGAAGGAAATTATAAAATGGTTGGATCTTGTATTATCTACCCAATCTCGCATAGCGGTTCATGGGTAAGTCCTGCATGCGGTGTGTCTTTGAAAAAGGGGGCATGGTTGTGGTAAAAAGCGGCGCGCATGAGCTTATCCCGACTAGAATCATTACAGTCGGAGTAGTATGTATAGATTATCGCAAGTTGAATAAAGCCACATGCAAGGATCACTTTCCCTTGCTGCTTCATTGATCGAGATGTTGGATGGGTTAGCGGGACATCAATTCTCTTATCATTAGATGGATATTTTGGTACAATCAAATTGCCATAGCACCGGAAGATCAAGAAAAGACCACGTTCACATGTCCATACAGTACGTTTGCATTCCGGCGTATGTCCTTTGGTTTATGTAATGCGCCGGCAACCTTTCAACGCTGTATGATGGCAATCTTTTTCGATATGGTCGAGCAGAATTTAGAGGTGTTCATGGATGATTTCTCCGTGTTCGGCGATAGTTTTGACTCGTGTTTGAAGAATCTGATCTTGGTGTTAAAAAGATGTGTGGAGACTAACCTGGTACTTAATTAGGAAAAATGTCATTTTATGGTACAAGAAGGGGTTATTCTGGGACATAAGGTTTTCGCATCCAGATTGGAGGTGGATAGAGCGAAGGTTGATACAATTGAGAAACTGCCTCCTCCTTCATCTGTGAAAGGCATTCGGAGCTTCTTGGGACATGCAGGGTTCTATAGACGCTTTATTAAAGATTTTTCAAAAATCTCGAAACCCCTATGCTCACTCTTGGAGAAAGATGTACCGTTTAAGATGGATCAGGCATGCATCGAGGCATTTGAGGTATTAAAGAAGAAATTGGTCTCTGCACCAATCATTGTAGCGCCTTGATTGGTCTTTCTGAATTCGAATTGATGTGCGACGCGCTTGATGATTCTGTGGTGGGAGCCGTATTGGGACAACGTCATGATAAGATTTTCATACTATCTACTACTCTAGTAAGACATTGGCGGATGCCCAAATTGAACTACACAACAACAACAAAAGGAATTACTTGCGGTGGTGTTTGCTTTTGACAAATTCGAGCTTATCTCCTCGGCACTAGGGTAATTGTCTACACGATCATTCAAATATTAAATATCGATTGAGAAGAAAGATGCTAAACCACAATTAATACGATGGTATCTTGTTATTACAAAATTTGATCCGGAGATCCGGAATGAAAAAGGTCTGAGAAAATCAAGTGGCGGATCATCCGTCTCGGTTGGAAAATAAAAGGAACAGAAAGAAGACAACTCAGTGATTAATGAAGAATTTCCGGATGAGCAACTATTCTGGGTAACTACCATATTGCCTTGGTATGCTGACTATATCAACTATGTGGTTGCCAAGGTGTTATTCTGCGTGGTTTTGACATCACAACAACGGAAGAAGTTTCTCCATGATGCGAAACAATACTTTTGGGATGAACCATTTCTGTTTAAAGCATGTGCAGATCAAATGATAAGACGTTGTGTACCTCACAAAGAAATGGATAGTATATTAGGCCACTGTCACTCCTCAGATTACGGAGGTCATTATTCCAAATGATCGTGCAATGACCCAAAGTACTACTGATCGGGATTCTTACGGCCCTCTTTATTCAAAGATGCTTATCTCTTTGTGCTAAAATGCGATCGATGCCAACGCGTAGTAATATCTCCAAGCGCAATGAAATGCCACTAACACAATTCTAGAGGTGGAACTATTCGACGCGTGTGGGGTATCGACTTTATGGGACCATTTCCATCTTCGCTTAATAATCATTATATCTTATTAGCGATCGATTATGTTTCCAAATGGGTAGAAGCAGCAATACGTTACCCACGAATGATGCCAACGTTGTCACCCGATTTTTAAAGAAGAACATTTTTACGATTTGGGACACCAAGGCTATAATAAGTGATGAGGAACGCATTACATAATGAAGCGATTCACTAAATTGCTTGTAAAATATGGAGTTAAATCACAAAATTGCAGCTGCATATCACCCACAAACCAATGGCCAAGCAGAGGTGTCGAATCGGGAAGTTAAGAGGATCCTGGAAAAAGTAGTCAATCCGTCACGAAAAGATTGGGCGTTGCATCTTGACGACGCTCTATGGGCTTATCGAACAGCGTACAAAAACCCGATCGGCATGTCCCCGTACATACAGAATGGTATTTGGAAAGGCGTGTCATCTTTCGGTCGAGCTAGAACACGATACACCGGGCCATTCGGAAATTAAACTTTGATCTAGAAGCGGCGGTGAAAAGCAATTCTGCGGTTGAGCGAGATGGATGAATTCGAGGTTCAGCGCCTCTGGCAACTAAAGCTATCTGAGGAGAAAGTCAAAGCTTGCACGATAAAAAATTCTCGATAGAACATTCGCACAAGGCCATCAAGTACTCTTTATTCAACTCACGCTTTGCGTCTATTTCGAGAAAAATTGAAATCCGAATTGGTGCGGACCATTTGTAGTCATATCTGTCACTCCACGGAAACATTGAGGTTGAGAACCGAACTCAAAGCGTACATTCAAGGTCAACGGTCAACGTCTCGAAACACTATTGGAGCGGACCAATCGAGCGTCAAGCTACGGTCTAGTACCTCTCGCACCCAGATGGACAAGCGACCAACACCGCAAAGTTCGGGCCGACGATTTGTAAACCAAGCGCTTCTTGGAAGGCAACCCATGCGCCCATAACTTTTTCGTTTTATTTGATTTTATGCCTCTTAGAGTTAAACTTTTCTTATTTTCACCATTAATTTTTAGTAGAAGACTCCAAGTTTACTAAACTAATTCTCACCGGTCCGGTATGCACGTTACAGGTGAAATCCAGTGCCCGGCGCCCACATCACTAAGGATCACGGCGCCCGTGGCCAGGGCTCGAAAGTGAAAATAAGGCCCAGCGCCCGTGGCCGCCTTCTAGTTCAATCCAGCGCCCGGACTATCCCATCTCACTCGACTCTGTAGTCCAGTGCCCGGACGCCTCCATGACTTAAACCCAGTACCCGTGGCTGAGGTCAGTTAGCTCGGTATTTTTTAAACCCTCGATCGTGCCTTTTAGCCCACTCTTTTCCCACGCCTAGCACAATGGTCGGGTCCCCTCTCTCCATCTCCATAGCACAAAGTCATTAAACTTTGGATAATTGTCTTCCACCCATCCACCACGCATCAATCCCTTCCTTCCATATTGGTCGTCTGCATCTTGTGTGCCGAATTCTACTCCTCCAACTTCTTTAAAAGTAGCAAAGGTATGATTTGATGTGTATTTCAACTATTGCGAATTAAGATGTTCTTCATTCGTTATTCTTGTCATCTGGAAATCTAATGGAGCACATAGATAACGCATTGCTGTTTGACGTACTCCTACACACGAGATTCATGCACGCTAAATGCATGGCATGAATAGACAGGGAATTAATAATGGATTGAACAAGTTCTCAGTTGCTGTCTAGGTGTTTGACAAATTGTCTGACTCAATAATCCTGTGCAACTTACATACTCGCCAGTTTCATGCCTCACCCCCACCTGCGTTCTCACACTACCAGTATTTTTTACAATTTCTATGTACTGCTAGGCGCACATTTATCCAACCGTACATTCTTTTAAAGCTAAACTATGAGTATGTTTTTATTTGTAGAATTCTCGACATGGCATCCAAACGTCATCGAAGCTCAGGATCCGGGGCCGCTTCAACTTCCCCGTCAAAATTTGACAGCAGGCGTTTTGTTAGTGTTCATGGCTCAAAACGCTTCTGACCACCGCATGGCCACCCGCTCACTAGTCCCCGAACGGGGTCTCCGTCCCGATCAAACCAAGGATGGAGACATAGCAGTGATGATTGCTTTGAACAAACTGGTTCGCCCTCACCGAACAGCCTGACATAGCAGTGATTGCAATGGTCAAAGAATTCTATGCCAACTTGCCTGAGCATGACCATTATGGGGTGTTTGTCAGAGGTAAGACCGTGGAATTTAGCGAGGAGGATATCAATGGGTGCTATCAACTACCCTTAGAGGCCTTCATGATGAATATGCTCGCTTTAGTGGTGATGGGTTTGGACTATGAAAAGATTATTCGGAGTCGTGTCAACCGGGCACTACTTGGTCCATCCATGAGCGTGGCGGCGCATGACCTTCCCATTGTCTCACCTCGATCATATGGAAAGGCATGGTATGCCTTCATACTCTGTGAAATTGATGCCACCGCACACATGTGAGTCACGTCCACCAAAAGAAAGGGTTGTCTATTATACTCCATCATACAAGGCCTAAGAATCGATGTCGGCCATCTTATTCAAAGAATCGATGCTCCGCGCATCTCGGTGGACCACGGGAGGGTTACCACATCCATCCACGATCTGCGTCTTATGTGCTAAGTTTGGGGTCAAATGGAAATCAGACGAGATGATTCAAACTCCTATGCCCGTGTTGGACCACAACTTGATCCGTCGTTATAAAGTGTGGTCCGGTGGCGCTAATCACCCTAGGGGACTGGGTTTCATTATCCCCCACGTTACATCTCCATAAGCCCCACCACCTCAGGCTCCCCCTCCTTACGGCCCCTCGCCAGCTGCTCATCGAGGTATGGTCCCGAAAGGCATCCAAATGGAGATAGATACCGGTGGTTTACAACATTGAGTCCCAGAATGTGCGCTTATCGGAACGTCAAGACGTGATTTTCAAGTATTTAGTTGACCAATTTGCTGCACAGAATGCACTGACCATCCAGACCCATCCGGGCGTTCCACTTAGCCATTTCCCTACGGCTCCCGTTCTGCCAGTATTTCCCCCGTCCGATCAAGAGATGAGCGAGGACGATGATGCTCCCCCAGAAGAATAAATTCGTCAGGGAAGTCCTCTGTTTTATTTTGACTTATTTTTTCGCATGAGGACATTGCTCTAGCTTAGTTTGGGGGTGGTTACGTTTTATTTTCACCAGTTGTAGTTTGTTATTAGTTTGTGAATTGATTATTAGTAAAGTTGCATTTAGGATTGCATGTTAATTCCAGTTTTTGAGAGTGCGTATATCTGGGGCCAATGATGAAAGTAGAATTGCATGAACACGTCTAGTAAGGATTGTTGATTCAGTGATATGATTTTCGTGACTTGAATTGGATCTTTATCTGTTTGACATTGATATTATAAGAAGGCACTTTGAAATAAAACGACCATGTTAGCTATGATAGTTTAAATGGTTAGAGAATAGAGTTCTAAAGGGGGATTGCTAGTGATATGGAAGAACAATTTGAATAACTAGATGAGACTGAATTCATGCATAAACTCGAGTTTGGGGGGAAACATTTGGAATATAAAAAAAACAAATGTTGAGTCTTGTGGTGGGTTGAGGGGAACCACTCCCCATAAACACAAGCGTGAGATGGAGCGTAAAACGCACTCACCAACCATCTAAAATATATATATATATATATATATATATATATAATAATGATAATATACTGGTGACTAGTCTTGTTTGGGGGCTGTGTTACTTGAGCAAAAGACGCTAGAAGGTATCTTAAAACCTAGCGCCTAAGGTCTTAAATGGTCTGGGAGTCGTTGGTCGAAAGCTCGCTAAGGGGTAACACTGTTATCCTAATGGGATGAGACATTGCACAGTTATTTATGTAGAACTAAAAAAAAAAAAAAAACAAAAATATATTCTAGTTTATTTGTTGAATTGAGGGTAAGTGTTTGAGTTCATTTGAAACAAGTTTATTTGATGAGTTCTCAAGTTCACAATTGTATGATGCCTACTAAGAAAGTTATTATCTCTCATATTTTTGTCTTTCATGGGTTCGCATGGTCGTGGACACACACGCATGATATCGATAATATGATTTAGATCCGATTGATTGTTGGGATATTGTTGATCTGTTTTTACATGATGAATTAGCATGTTTATGTGATTTTTGAGGCATATGGATCTCGTGAGCTCTTGGATTCTTTGGAATTACGAACATATAAATATAAATAGTTTGCATGTGCATGATGTTTAGTTTTGTTTGGTGATCTTATGCTTTGTCGCATGAGGACACGCGATTTAAGTTTGGGGTATTTGATGAATGGGTAGTATACCCATAATTCGGATATATTTAGACTTAAATTATTGCATTCTTAAGTTATTTAGTAGCATTTTTATTGTGTTTATATCTTGTTTGGCGATTTGGAAAATTTGGAGGGGCAATTATGGAATTTCGAGCATTGAATGGCAATTTGGTAATTTCAAAGAAGTCCAGTAATGGGTAGCTGAAATTGTATTACCTTCACCGGCAAGGCCATTGAGCCTCTACCGGCTTTGAATAGGATTAAGCGCGTTTGACTTCTGGTTGGACTTAATTTGTCTATTAAGGGCTAATAAAAAAAACCTAATTGGAGGAGGATTGGGGGAGACTATAAAAAGAAACTAATTCTTTGAGTTAAAAGGGGATTGGATTTATTTTTCTAGGGTATTGAAGGAGCTTTTCCATTAAAGATTACGGGAGATTACTTGGAGATTCGAGGATTGGCTCTGAGTTTCTTCTTTTTCTCCTTATTTTTAATTTGTAATTCTTTAAGGATGATTTGTCAACAATTAATGATTCTTATTTCCGTGATGAACTAATTCTTTAATTAAGATTTCAATTGAACCTTTTATGATTATAACTTAGTTATTCTGTCATTATAATTATTTATGTTGAAGTGGATTGTTTATCATGTTTTGATTTTAGTGAGTAATTATTTGGCCAATAATTATTGTGTTACTCTGAAGGAATTGGGAGAGGAATTCTAGGGTTAGAACTAGACATGATAACATGTGACTTAGTTATTTACACTGGTAAATAATTAGGTTTGTGAATTGAATGGAAATATCATTCCTTTGCATGTAACATATAAGGAATTGGAATTTGGAAAAGAGTTTAATCCAATTGTTTTGCATAGGAATATAGCAAGGTTAATCTGGGTTAAATAGAAGTCAATTGATCACTTGGAAGAGGGCTTTTGGCATTTGAAAATTCCTGTTAACAATCCATGAGACATAATAATTGGGATGATTAGATAACTGATTTATAATTCATAATTGGGGATATTGAAGTCTTAATATTTACCTACCAAAGTCATTCACTCAAGTAATAGCTTAGTTAATTGTTTATCTTAGTACAAATATCTTTAAGTGTTTAATTTTGAGTTAATAATTGAGGAAAATCGCAATTTCTCATTGTTTGAATAAAATTGAATTGATATAGTATTAGTAGTTGGAATTTATTAATTAGAATTCCCTGTGGGAACGATACTCAACTTATCACTTTATTACTTGTTGACCACGTATACTTGCGTGCTGTGTGTAACTAGATTTTACTCAACAGTCGTCTATCCTCGGTAGCGGATATCTGTTCTTGATCGTTACTCTGTTTAATTTGCGATAATCTATAGAGAGCCTCATCGATCCGTCCTTTTTCTTCACGAATAACACTGGTGCTCCCCAAGGAGACACACTCGGTCGAATGTAACCTTTATCCAATAACTCTTGAAGTTGTATCATCAATTCCTTCATTTCTATTGGCGTCATCCAGTATGGAGCTTTTAAAATCGGTGCCGTTCCTGGTGCTAAATCTATTACGAATTTGATTTCTCTATCTGGCGGGAGGCCAGGCAGATCTTCCGAAAACACATTCTGAAATTCACTCACTATGGGTAAATCATTAAGCTCTACTCCCTTTTTCTGAGTTTCCACAACGTAAGCTAAATAACCTACACATCCTTTCTTTAACAATTTATTGGCCTGCATCATCATAACGCAATACGATTGCTTAAGCGATGAGCTACCATAAAACACTACCTTAGACTTACCTGGAGTCTGAAGGTTCACACATTTGTTCTGACAGTCAATTATTGCTGCATGGTTATATAACCAATCCATCCCCAATATCACGTCAAATTCTCCTAGTCTAATAGGAATCAAGTCTACGCTCAGTTCATGTTCTCTAATGTTTGTGCGATAATTTTGATAGACGTATTCTACAGGGATTATTTCCTTATTCGCAACTTCTATGTTCAAAGGATCTTCTAAACATTCTCGGGGTGTACTAAGTTTATTAGCAAATTCTTCAGATACAAACGAATAGGTGGCACCCGAATCAAATAATACATAAGCATTTATATTATTGATTGGGATTATACCTGACACGATGTCCTTTTTAGCTACGGCATCTTGGACAGTCATGTCAAAGGTTCGAGCGGTCAATCGGTTGGGTTGCGCAGGTCCACCAATCATCAATTTACTTCCTCCTCCTTGGCTTCCGCCAGCTTCACCGCTTCCTTTCTTCGGGCAATCTTTTATCTGGTGCTCTGTTGATCCACAAGCAAAACATCCTCTGGTTTTCTTTGGCTTTCGACAGTTTGGCGAGATGTGCCCCTCTTGGCCGCAATTATAGCAAGTGTTTTTCCTCTTCCAACATTCTCCCTGATAGTTCCTTCCATATTTGTTACAAGCTTCGGTCCTCTTCTTGAAGTTTCCTTGGTGATTCCCACCTTGATTGTTGCTTCTGTTGTTGTTTTCCCATTTCCTCTTTCTAGAGTTACTCCCTCCACTGCTGCTTCCTCCACGATGCTCACTACCAGCGTTCTTATTCTTCTTCTCCTTATGATACAGACTTAAGGCCTCACTACCACCTTCCGCAATGATTTCCTTCTCCAACAATGTCATAAAGGAATCAATCTGGAAGACCGATACCTTATTGTACAACCACGGCTTTAACCCTTGTTCAAAACATCTCGCCTTCCTCTCCTCATCCACAACTTGGTGTTCTGCAAACCGCGCTAGTTCATTGAACTTAGTTGCGTACTGCGCCACCGTCATATCACCTTATTTTAATTCTAGGAATTTTACTTCCATTCTACTCTTCATACTTCTCGAAGAATAGTGTCATAAACCGCTCCCATGTTATCGTTCCTTCCCCCGCTCTCTGCTGATTGGTTTCCCACCAATAGTTCGCTTCGCCCCTCATCATATATGTGGCAAATCCTGTCTTCTGGTCTTCACCCACTCGAGCTATAGTGAAGGCCTTCTCGATCTCCTTGATCCAGGTTTGCGCAACTATCAGGTTAGTGGTTCCCACGAACTCTGGGGGTCTTACACTCTTAAAATCTTTAAAGGTCGTTACTGGGACAGCTTGGGGAATGGGTGGTACGGGTTCGTTTCTTCCCCTCAAAGCTTCTTCCAATAAATCTACCAGTCTCTGTATCGGATCTACAGGACCTTTTTCATCGTTAACTGACTCTTCTGGGATAGTTATTCTACGTCTGGGCGGCATTTTCTGCATCACAAAATTTTTCACTTTATTATTTAATTATAATACTTAGACATTTCTCAATAGAACGAACTATAAGTTTATAACACGTTTCTGAAATAAGGTCATTTATATTCATATGCCAAAGGGTTACATTACATGTTCTTTTCTAGTATACTGCTATAAATGATAACACATATCCCCTAATATCACAAAAGACAGGGACATACTATCTTACTACCCCTCTAACACTTTTCGGAAATTTGGGGGTTTACCATTATCTCACATCTTACACAAAAGACTGAGATTACACAAAATATTTAATAACACATAAATAAAACTACTACACTACTGGTCTTCATCCTCTATACTCAATCTAACATCCCACGCTCAACGACGCTCTGATATTCCTTCTGTGTGATGTGCACCACCATGTCTCGGCTTATGGTATGTGAAGATTACATCCTTGCTTTCGGTTGGGTAATGATGTACCCCATCTATCAATCTCTCAATGGTCGTGCGAAGAGCATAGCCCATCTTGTTCATCTTCCTCCTCTTGCACCGCACCTCATCCTCTAGGTCATCTGCCCTATCATTGGCCTCCTCGCACTTCTCCTCGAAGTGAATCCTATCCATCACCTCCATTTCTAATTGAGTTCGAAGAGCCTCCTTCTCCGCCATCTCACTCAACACACTTTCTACATTCCTAATTCCTCCACTTTCACCCACCACTCAACATTCCTTGCCACCGCTTTCGGTGAAACAAAGCTCCCATTTGGATCCCTGCTTCCTTACGGTGAGCAATCTCCACTTCCATCTCCTGCATCACTAGTTGCCTCCGATGGTTCTCGTCCCTCAACTTCTGGAACGCAGACTCCCTCTCCCTAGCCTCAGCCTCAAGCTCCTCTACTCTACATCCCAACTCCAATATATGCTCCTCATACTCTCCTAACACCTGATCCTCGAAGGTAGCCTCGTCGGAGTCCTCCACAGGCTCGGGCTCCTCCTCCAAGGGCTCCTCCTCAGGGTCAGACTCCACCTCTTCCTCATCGTCATCATCAAAAGGGGCTACTACTGAAATAGGTTCTACTATCAAAGGTATCTCAAATACTACGTGGATATCACGCGGCTCCTCCTCTACTACTCGGTTAGGTCCTCCCATGTCAGTCATCCTACAATCACCAACATAAAACAACACAAACAAAAACTCCATTAGAATGTTAATTAAACATATGTTCATTGTATAGAATGAAGTTACATTTCATAACACACTAAGTCTCTCAAGGAAAACTCTATATGAGTTTTATCTCCTTCCTAACTTCTAAGTTCCCTTAAGTTATAATCTAAGGACACTCGCTCCTAAGGTTTATAACTAAGGCTTTGATACCAACCTGTGGCGCCCCCAAATTTGGACCTCTACTTGGTCACTCGAATTCGGTTCATCACGTTCTCATGGTAAGACCATAATAACTAAAATAACGCACACACAACGGAAAACGTACCTCTTCATGCGTTAAATCTTCCGCTATCTTGTCTGATTCTAATTCAATAATGTAGTTCAGGTCTTTCACATATTTACGTAACATAGATATGTGAAAAACGTTATGAACACGAGACATACTTGGCGGTAAGGCGAGTCTATATGCCACCGTTCCTAGTCGATAGAGGATTTTGAATGGGCCAATGAATCGAGAATGGAGCTTTCCTCTCTTTCCAAATCTTGTAACTCCTTTCCATGGAGCAACACGTAACAACACATGCTTTCCAACCTTGAATTCTACGTCCTTTTGATGAAGATCAACATAACTCTTTTGTCGATCTTGTGAGGTTTTTATACGTTGTCGGATCATTTGAATCTTCTCCGTAGTCATACGTACCAATTCCATCCCAACAACGTTGCTTCACCCACCTCATCCCAACATATTGGAGAATGACACTTGCGTCCATACAACGCCTCGAATGGAGCCATGCCAATACTTGCTTGATAACTGTTGTTATAAGAGAATTCCATCAATGGTAAGAACTTATCCCAACTTCCTTTGAAGTCAAGGACACAGAGTCTTAATAAATCTTCAAGAGTTTGAATAGTCCTCTCTGACTGCCCGTCCGTTTGAGGATGATATGTCGAACTGAATCGTAAATTTGTGCCCATAGATTTTTGCAAACTAACCCAAAATCGTGAAGCGAATCTTGGGTCTCGATCAAAAACTATGGATACTGGCATACCATGTAGTCTTACAATCTCATTTATCTAAATACGAACAAGACGTTCAAGTGAATAAGTTTCTCGTATAGCTAAGAAATGAGCAGAATTGGTCAATCTATCAACAATGACCCAAATCGCATCTATGCCTTGAGAAACCTTGGAAAGACCAGTAACGAAGTCCATGGTAATGTGCTCCCACTTCTATTCTGGAATTTCAAGTGGTTGCAATGGACCTTTTGGCACTTGATGCTCCGCCTTGACACGTTGACAAGTTAAACACCTTAAGATAAACTATGTGATCTCTCTCTTCATATTGCTCCACCAAAATGTATGTCGAAGATCACGATACATTTTGGTACTCCCAAGATGGATTGCAAATGGTGTGTTGTGCACCTCCATCAGGATTTTATACTTCAAGTCAGAGTCATTAGGAACACAAAGTCTGGAGTTGACTCGAAGTATTCATTCTTCATCGATTCTTACTTCCAGGATATCACCTTCTTGTACTTTCTTCCTCATATGCATTAGTTCCAGGTCTGTAGCTTGAGCAACTTTAACTTTATCAATTAAATTTGGTTCTACTCGTATATTTTCCATCATCACGTGGGTCACTAGTCTTTAACTCTATCTCCGTCCTTTGTAAGTCATACAAAATGGGCCTTTGCGTTGACAATATCGCACTCATACCCGCATATGATCTTCTACTCAATGCGTCAGCTACTACGTTCGCTTTTCCAGGATGGTATTGAATGGTATGATCGTAATCTTTCAATAGATCGAGCCAACGTAATTATCATATGTTGAGTTCCTTTTGGGTGAAGAAATATTTGAGACTTTTATGATCCGTATATATCTCCACTTTCTCCCCATACAGGTAATTCCTCCCGATTTGAAGTGTGAAAACGATAGCTGCCAACTCAAGATCATGAGTAGGATAATTCCTCTCGTATTCTTTAAGTTGTCATGAGGCATAGGCTATGACTTTCCCATGTTGCATGAGAACACATCCTAACCCTCTGCCTGAAGCATCGATGTAGATGACAAATCCCTCCGAACCAGATGGTATTGTCAGAACAGGTGCTGAAATGAGCCTCCTCTTGAGTTCTTGAAAACTCATCTCACATTCCTTGCTCCAATCGAATTTTGTATCTTTTTGAGTCAACTGAGTTAATGGAGTAGCGATTTAAGAAAATCCTTCCATGAATCTCCGATAATAACCAGCTAAGCCCAAAAAGCTACGTACTTCGATCACTGACTTAGGTTGCTCCCAGCTTTGAATTACTTCAATCTTTGCCAGGTCAATAGATATTCTGTGATTTGATATCACGTGCCCAAGGAATGCTACTTCCTCAATCCAAAACTCGCATTTATTCAACTTGGCATATAGCTTGTTTTCACGAAACTTTTGGAGTATCAGCCTCAAGTGTTTCTCATGATCTTCACAGCTTTTGGAGTATATGAGGATGTCATCAATAAAGACGACCACAAAATGATCCAAATATTCCTTGAATACTCGGTTCATCATATCCATGAAGGCAGCATGAGCATTAGTCAATTCAAAAGACATGACCAGGAATTCGTAATGCTCGTACCGAGTTTTGAAAGCAGTCTTTGAAATGTCATCGATTTTAATCTTTAACTTATGATATCCGGAACGAAGATCGATCTTTGAAAAGAATTCAGTGCCTTGCAACTGGTCAAAAAGGTCATCAATGCTAGGCAACGGATACCTATTTTTGATGGTGACATGATTCAACTCCCGATAGTCAATACAAAGTCGCATACTTCCATCTTCACAAATAGAATAGGAGCACCCTAAGGAGACGTACTAGGACGAATAAAACCGATGTCTAACAATTCCTGTAGTTGGGTTTTTAACTCCTGAAGTTCAATAGGAGTCATTCGATATGGGGCTTTGAAAATGGGTTTTGTACCGGGTTCAAGGTCAATACCAAACTTGATTTCATGCTCCGGGGATAGGCCAGGAAGTTCTTCGAGGAATTCGTCAGGAAATTTATTAACAATAGAAATATCATTCAAATTTGACGTATTTTTGTTTAAATCCGTGACATGGGCTAAGAAAGCTTGACATCCATTTTTCAATAAACGAATAGCTTTATGGCTTGATATGACAGTGATTGACTTTAGTGGTTTAGTTGCTTGAATTCGCATAATAGGTTGGTTAGGAATATGAAAACTAACAACCTTACGAAAATAATCAATTTTAGCATGATGAGTAGTTAACCAATCAATCCCTAAAAGTACATCAAATGCAAGTATTTTCAAAGAGATGAGATCAACAGGTAACATGCGGTTACCGATTTGAATCAAATAAGACTTATAAATACTGGATGTAATGAAGGTTTCTCCCAACGGAGTTTCAACAGATAAGTCAAAGTCTAATTTCTCCGAAGTTAAATTTAAACGTTGAGCACAAGTAAGAGAAATAAAAGAATGGGTAGAACTGGTATCAAATAAGGTATAGACTTCGCTAGATTTTATGGTTAGCTTACCCGTGATGACTTTGTTCAGGTTCCTCGCTTTTTGGGAGGTGACAAAAATGTTATCCCTTGAACTACCGACTTTGACTTCTCTGGGACGGCATTTGGTGTCACCATCCCAACTGGACTTGGCTTCACTGCATGATAAAATCAAGTTAGGTGACCTTCGTTTCCGCAATTGTAACACTCTTTGGACTGCATCGTGCAATTTGGACTAATGTGTCCCTCCCTTCTGAATTTGAAGCATACGATTGGTGGTCGTTCTCCTTCTTTATCAACGGGTACTGGTGCTGACATCTTTCCATCATTGTTGAATCTCTTCTTCTTGAAATTTCCACTCCTATTGTCTTGGCTATGATTACCACCGAAGTGGTTACCATTTCTGGCATGTTGATTACCTCCACATTTGTTGTCACTGCTTTGATGATTGCTACAACTAGTATTATCATTTTATCGGCTGCTCTCTCTTGGTTGGGTTGACTCATTATTGCTCTCCAATAATTAAGTCCTATTTACAACATCTGAATACAAACATAGTTTGTGAGAAATGAGGTATTGACGTATTTTGGGTTTCAAACCTCTTAGAAACATTCGTGTCATACGCTCCTCATTATCAACCAAATGGGATGCAAACCGGGACAACTCGGCAAACTTAGCCTCGTACTGCGATACGGTCATATTATTTTGCTCCAACTTGATGAATTTCACTTCCTTCATGTGACGAATACTTTCGGGAAAGTACTTGTCATTGAACAGTTCTTTGAACTTCTCCCAAGAAATCTTTAGTGCGGTAGATTGAGTACGTTTTACTGATTTCCACCAGTAATCTGCCTCTCCTCTCAACATGAAGGAAACAAAGGGAACCTTTTACTTCTCGGAGCATCCCAAGACATCAAATATCTTGGCGATCTGCTTTATCCATGTCTTTTCCTTGAGTGGTTCTAGCTTTCCCAAAAACTCCGGTGGTCCCAGCTCCTTGAACTGTTTAGTAGTGACCATCCGAGAGTTGCCAGTGTTTCCACCTGCATTTTGAACAGAAGTCTCTCTCGCCTGATGTTGCATGAATTGTATAAAGCCTCTGAACATCCTATCTTTCATCATCTGATCGGTGTTGTTGTTTACGTGAGTATTATTGCCTTCCTGATGCATATTATCCTGGGTATTGATCATTGGTGACTCAATGGTCTCAAGTGCTCCATTGCTTATCTCAACATTCTCAGATGTCATTTTCAAACACTGCCACAAAACAAGGGTTAATTGACATGTCACATATTATCCCTATACTCTGACTGACCAATTAAATACCAAATAAACTTAGGTAGGTCATACTAACAAAGAAATTACCCATCTCTCCCCTCCTAGTTCTAGTCTCACATCTCAACCAGGGATCATATCCCTAAGCTTTGATACCAACTGTGACGCCCCAAAAATAGGTATATATCACCCATTCTGAGTCGCCAAATACATGGTACAAAATACAAATACAAACTTAATTATACAACATGAGCTGAGAGTTTTTACACGAATATTGTCTTCTAGACAATATATCCAAACTCAAATGGAGTTCTCATTAAAATTATTATCATACTATTTCATAGAATAGTGAAGACTACTATAACACCATCTTGGACCATCACTCTGTTCCCTGACTAGTCCCGGCTACGTTCTCATTTCCTGAAGAGAACAATGAAAAGCAAAAGGGTGAGCTCAACTAGCCCAGTAAGAACTATTATGACTAAGATAATGCATAATAAATTATCGTTAGCCTTCAACGGTGTTAAACTGATAAAATACAATAAACATCAAGTTTAACTACAGCGGAACAAGCAATCCATTAGAAGAGTCAAGTAGAGCATTATATCTACTGTGACGCCCCCAAATCCAGGTCCCTTTGAACCTCGGATTTGGTCCGCCACGATACTACTATCGTCAAACTATTATATCTTTTATTCACAACTTAATGAATATAACTTCACTTATTACAATTTAGAATATAAATTCCTTCCATTTCTAGGATCTATGTAATGACCCCAAACTTTTATAATTTTCTAATCTTGGTCATTTACTATTCCTATTTTACATCACGTTCGATGTTATACAAATATGCAGAATAATTTAAACTTTTTCAATCTCCTTTAAAAAATAAATCTTTTATTGATATCTTAACTCGAATCAATTACAAATCCCTGAATCAAATTATTCTATGATTCACTTTATTCAATATGCGTATAAATCTTTACATCTCGATTTGAATTTCTCTATGTATCACATAGTACAACTTACCAGATATTACACATTATAAACGACTATTATGTACATCTACTAGAACCTAAACATGGCTCAAGAGTATATATTTAAATAAACGAATCAATCTCCTTCGATACTATTGAACTTTATCAATCAAATAGCACGTAACATTTATTGTGTATCCTTAACCTGTAAAAGTGGTTATTTGCAAGGGTGAGCTCGATAGCCCAACAATTCTAACAGTTTTCATGCAGCACATAGCATATAATAGCATATTCAGTTCATGCATTCATAATCAATTAATATTTACTACGCATGTTCTTCTCACATAACAGGCATAGAGAATTACTTCACAAGTATATCATCAAATATCAACTTTCACATTTCATACATATCTCATATGCATTTCATATATATACATCAACATTCTCATGGCATATTATAGCTCAACTAACAATTATCAAATTCATATAACAAATAAGAACTGAAAGAATTTCCTGATTCGTAGTTTATCAACTACGACTTAACTGCTTAAAGCTTATCTGCACTGCGTGTATCCTTACACAGTTATATAATCATGGATTCATACCCATTAGTCCTACATTTCATTTATTCTCAATGAAATAATAAATTTTTACATCGTTCTAGTTCACTTCTTCGGTATACTCTTAGAATAGCTATGTTGCTAGTCCATTTTACTCCCACACTTATTCTTTTGAAACAATCTTATTTCGTCTTTTACGGTCTTTAAGTATATATATAGGCATGCTCTAAATTCTAGATAGTTCACAAATTGTTCTTGACTACGCAGCAACACGGCGCGGCCGCACTGAGTATAAGCTTGGGAGTGGCGCGGCCGCGCTACTCCCTGCTAGAACCAGAACTGAAATTTTCAAAAGTCTAGTTCTCTTATTAGCACCTTAACATCTTTGAACAATATAAACACATAAAGACAAGGTTTAGGACACATTGGGTTCCCAAACTCGTTAACGTTGAGGCTAACTTTTAAAACGTTTAGTTTTCTTTTGAAGTCATTTGTTCAACTAGGATTTACATGTTCAATAGCCTATTGACCAAGTTGAACACCTCCTCATGTATCTAAAATAGACTTTTGAGATAAAACTCAAATCAAGCATACAACTTCCTTTTTTAAAACTCTTTAATCGAGACTAAAAAGGTTTATTGAACAAGGGACTCGCTACGTTAACCATTAAGTCACATAATGATACTAAACCACCCTTATTACGCATGCTTATGTGTATTTATATGACTAGCATGGTTTATCACTTGAAAACTTACTTTAAGACATGCATAGTTCATATTACGTCTATCTAGTTGTGTGCACGTATCATTCATGTTCAAAGGCATAAACAACTCTATCATGCTTGCTTATAAGGTCATAATGCAAGTAACATAACGCTCATCAAAGTTAGTTTCTAAAACTTTTAAATTTCTCTTTAAAACACGTATTAAACCGAGCTTGACAACCTTTTATGTGCAATACATCTTGGAATTACATTCCTTATCCATCCGCGCACATAACTAAGCCACATTCACATGTTTCCGAGGTCGGAACTTAAAAGACACAAAGTTCGTTAAGTTTCATTTTCAAAACTTCAAGTTTTTCTTTCAAAACACTTTAAACTGAGCTATATCAATCTAGTATATGCAAGGTAACTTTAAAACTACATTTCATGGATGTTTATATGCGTACATAGGGTCCAAGGTCAGAACTCAAAGGACACGAAATTCATCAACTTTCGTTTCTCAAAAACTTTAACTTTTCTTTTAGAAATCATTGTTAAAGCATTCCATTATGAGTAAACTAATCTTAGCCATATTACATGTCTATTATCATGCATTTTCATGTTATATCACTTAGAATAACATATTTCATTGTCGGGAGCACTATACTTCCGTATGTGCTCGTTCGACGCCCTCCGATCGCCTTCGAATACGTAATAGTCACAAAGATGACTATTTTGACCCATCCTAACGACCTCAAATTGAAAACCTTAAAGAACAAAAGTTGTATATCTATTCGTCCTCGTTCCGTATCATCTTGAATCACCTCAATCGAAGTTCGTATGAAAATGTTATGGTTTTTACGAGGCGAGTTAAAAGCAAATACTCGGCGAGACATGGGCGCGCGCGCCCGCTTCCTTTTCTCTCACTATTACCACGCTACAAGCGCGATGCCCAAATCTAGTCTGCATACCACTTTGACTTCAAGACGAAACAATTTTGACATAACTTTCTCATTTGAAGTCCGAATTAGTTGGTTTTCGATTCGTTGGACTCGTTAAACTCTTAGCTACCCATCTACAGAGTAAGTATAACACTTCAAACACATTAACTAACCCAAAGATTAATCAAAAACTCATATTCCTACTAAACTTTCATGTTTGAAAAGTTTAGCGAATTCATTCACTACGAATTCGTTTTTCAACCAATTTTGCTCGTTTAACTTCCGTTGTTTTTGTATTTAACGATATTAACAAGTTCTAACAGAAAACTACAGATTGCAACAAGTTTTAGCCATCAATTTTGTGACTCAAAAGCAACTTTTTCATGATATTACTAAGAAAGTGCCAGCTTAGGAAATCAAGAGCATGTAACTTAGAATTATTACCTCTTGATGCTTGAATACTATCGCATTGCATTTATAACATATACATAGACTCTACTAACATGTTACCATTATCCTACATATCAATTCTTAGCTAATTCATGAAATTTCTTATGAATTCATCTACTCAAAACTAAGAATTTAAAGTAAGGGTTATACCTCTTGGAGCTTTGAATTACTAAGCTTGCTTCTCAATCTCATAATTTTCTCCCACAATCCTCACCAACAAACTCTCTAGATAACTATCAAGAATTCAAGCAACATAAATTATGAGGGGGAGCTCCCAATTTATAGCCCAATTCATCGCTTTGTCCAACAAATTAAACCAAGGAAAAGAAGAGGAATCCATTGGGAAAGAAGTTGGTAATTGGTTGTTGGAGATCATCATTATGCCCACTCCCTCCATAATCATTGTCTAGCCAAGCTTGGAAGAAAATAAGAACATAGGCCTTAGCCTTTTTTCGTTTACACGTGAATGAGAAATAGGGAGCAAATGAGACACTAGTTTTGGGACAATTTCCAAATACTCATCCTTCTTGCAACATTAGACTATATGCTTATACACAACACTTATTCTTATGCTATGTTGTATACACATATCAACCATACATTATAACTTAGTGTCACAATATGATTTATCATTGCAAGGTAGTAGATGTTATGCAACATACATATAATCCATGTACATTTTATTTTAATGTCTACCCACATGTATATTGTCACATAATTGTCACTCTACACTATATAGTGTAGTTGCATTATTACTCACATGCACATAACCGTTAATCTAATATCATTATATTAATAACTTACTTACTTGTTTTAGGTCAAATAGATAAATTACTCACTTCCTTGATTAATTAACACCAATATTAATTAATACAATCATCATCGATTAATGAAATTATGGATCTTCATAACAATTAATTATTTATATAATTCTTATTATATTTATAGACATATTGCTAACAATAATAATCACATATTATAATATTATTTAATGATAATGTCCACATTAATATTTTAATTGGGCTAAATATCATTCAGTTGGGTACTTTCAACTCATTATCACATTTTAATATCACAACGATTAATTAATATTAATCATTTATCTTTCAAGTATCAACCCTTTTATATATTACAAAACTATGTAATATATTAAAATATCAAGTTAATAATTAACATATTTCTTTCCTCCTCTTATGCTAAACACATATATTAATTCACCGTCTTTTGTAAGTGAATTAATCCTTTCTATTCAAAATAATACCATGACAAGTAATATTTATAAAGGCACCTACTATAATCACATATTCCACATGTGTATTAACTCACTATTTACTTAAGTGATTCTTCAAACCCTTACTATATCACCATAGTCAATTAAGGCTTTAATATTCAAATTATATTATTCCATAATATAACTTCCAATTTAATATAAATTAACCAATATTTAAATGTGTTAGTTAATTCTCGTAATTAACTAATTTATGCTTTACTATCTCAATCTATCCATGGATAGCTTAAGCACTAACTAAAACTCATATTACATCATACCAGTTACTAGTACATATATATAAGTCTAAACCTAGCACACATTGAGTCTTTAATAGTATTCAATATAGTACACTGAGTGGTTTCCCACAAACAACCAACAAATTAGTTTCCGTCTCGTCTACACTATTTTCACAGTGAGTTAGATCGGTCAATAATTCGTATATACCTCCGCTCTCTGAAGGAATCGTTTAGCCCATCTTCCATACATCCACTATTAAAGAGTATGATTGCACTACTTTAGACTATATACTCACTCGTACAAATACTCAGAAATTGATGATTATCAAAGATATTTTAATGTCGCCAACTTACTATAATAAAATAATTCTATAAATTATTTAATGTCGATAGATAAATCTTATCCATCCTCTTACTAATTCATCTCTACAATTTATAATAAATAAATAATAATGATATATATATTTATTAAACACAACATCACTTATCACATAGCTCATATTAACATATATAACACAATACCACATACTTCGTAACACATTTATATATTTTTATTTGAATCCCTCTCATGCTTTAAGAATTTTGTTCACTAAATTCTTATTTTAATATTTTCTGAAAATTCGGGTTCTTACATCTACTATCTTCTATGATTTAAAAAGTCTATCATCAATTTTATCGCTGAGACTCAGCTTAATAAATAATCCACATCACTGAAATATCCATGCACTACGGACCAAGGATAATCGTGTTTTCACCAATGGTCATTGTGACGTCCCCAAAATAGGTATACATCACCCATTCTGAGTCGCCAAATACATGGCACAGAAAACAACTACAACTTTATTACAATTGTCATGCAAAATATGACAACACATACTGTGAGTTTAAATATAAATATTGTCTTCTAGACAATATTCACACCCAAATAAAGTCCTCATTATAATTATTGATGCACTATTTTACAAAAATACTAAGGACTGCTAAAACAACTGTCTAGGACCATCACTCTATACCCATTGGTTTTGCTATATGTTCTCGCTTCACGAGAAGAAAAATGGAACAAAAGGAAAAGGGTGAGCTCAACTAGCCCAGTAAAGAATATTATGACTAAGATAATATACAACAAATTATCCTTAGTCTTCAACAGGGAAAAATCTGATAGAATATAATCAACAACAAGTTTTAGATCAACAACTGCAGCGGAAACAACAATTCATTCGAAGAGTTAAGTAGAGAATGAAATCTACTATCAACTATGAATTTAAAAGTCCATCCTCAATATTTTATCCCTGTAACATCAATCAATATACATCTTGAATCAATATTCATCTTTGCACTACGGGCCAAAGATATTCATTTGTATCACCAGTTGGTCATGTTCATCTCAACACCTGTTCATCTTTGCACTACGGGCCAAAGATATTCATCAGGTAATCATTCATCTTTGCACTACAGGCCAAAGATATTCATCAAGTATCACCATTAAGGACTGGGGATGATGAAAAACATTTTAGAGAACAAATCCAGTGAGACAAAAGGACAAATATTAGGGATTCACATTTCGATTTATCCAAATTTAATAATACTCCATAATAACCAAGTGTGATGTAGAATTCAAAAATAAAGATCAAAACATGGATACAATCAAAGATAGTAACCATAAAAGACATCTAGGACGAAAAAGAGAAAATTTCATTTTTCGATGAATAGTGTCGTATTTGTGAATAGTGTCGATATCGTGAATAGTCTTGCAGATATCGTGAATAGTAACCCATTACACAAAAGGTAGAAATTCCATAATAAAATTCATAACAATATCTCAAAGATAATGATATTGAAGAAAATAATATCATTTAAGAAGAAAATAACATCCCTTACCTCAAAGAAACAGTACTTCTGAATGAAAGGTCGGATGTGATGCTGAATGAAACTTGTACTCAATAGCAACTCTCAAAGTATCTAAATATTCACAAAATACGTTCGATAGTATAGAGAGAGAAAGAGAGAAAGCTTATGTTTCTGGTGTGATTTTCAATTCTAATCTAAGCACCTATTTATAGGAAAATACTAGCACGCCGAAGCAAACTTGACCTGCTACCTGATGGCTTTACCTACTACTATTGCCACCCACCACATTTGAAATAAAATTTGAGCACATTTCTCACCAACCAAAAGTGGGGCACACTCAATTCTAGAATTTTCCACTAAAAATCATTTATAACATAATTTTCGAATCAGTCACCTCTTAAAATTCATAATAAATCATACATTCATTTTTAATGGTTCAAAATTTGTGGACATATACTCAACTTATATATGTATAACATATCTAAAAATCACAACGATCCAACTACGATTAAAAATTATAACTCACGAAATATATCTCAAGAACAACGATTTGATTTTAATACCTCCATTCAAACAAAATATCTTGATAAAACACCTCAACATTAATAGCCACATAAAATAAATATTTCTTTATCATATAAATCAATAAATAATTGTTCATAAATAATATTACTGAAATCACAATAATGACAACGGTAGTTCCCGGAAAGAGGGGCTTTCGATAAGGATTTCTCCTTCTTGGCAGCAAGAATTAGGTGAGCAAACATCTCCTTAGATGAACTTTCTAGACATTGCCAATAATGTTATCTAATAATATTATTCAAATAATATGAATTATTGATCTGATAATGGGAAATACTATGCAGAGACAATTATTGAAACAACAATAATATAAAATATCAACACAACAATTATTGAATCAATAAAATAAAATATTGAGCGATAATTATTCGTAACAATTATTGAGTAGTGCCTTCTTACGTAAAAATCAATAATTCAAAATCTTTGTGCAGTGCATCACCGTTACTCTCTTGTGCAACCACGCGTATTCATCGTATTTTAACCAACGGGTATTCCAACAATGTTAATTGGTAATAACTACGTCGTTATTTATAAAAACTCAAACTTGTCATTTTCTTCATCCGCAGCTTATTCTGCATTATGAGGCCCACGAATGGTCATGCGCTGGCCGCATTTAAATATTCCCACAACAAGAATATTCCACGACCAAATGAATATTCCCTGACAAAAATGAATATTTTATAACCACTTGCTTATTTTGTAAATTTTGCACATTTCACCCATAACTAAAGTATTATATCAAATTAACTCCTTATTATTTCAAGATAATAAATAGAGAAAATTTAATTTTATTCATAATAAGTTGGGGTCTTACAGTCATGATCATGATAACCACTGTCCATCAATGCACTACGGGCCAATGAGGACTTTTACCACATCATTTGTAACATTACGGTCATGATTATACCGAATAATTCCCTGATCATAATCATATCAATCCACAGTCCATCTATGTACTACAAGCCAAAGATGACTTTCATCACAATATAAGCATGAGGATGATGACAATGATATAAGAATTCAATTAAATGAAAGTAAAGGATAAATTTTAAAGATTTATAATGAAATTTATCTAGAATTCAATAATGTCCAAATTGTCAACATGGTACTTCTTTGTGGAGTAAAATTCAAGAATAATATTATATCAAAAATGATTTGGATAGAGAAGAAATCAATTTTTGTCATGAATAGTACTATGGGTAAATAGTACCTGAGTGAATAGTACCCCATGAATAGTACTTCATGAATAGTACTTCGGGAATAGTACTTTATGAATAGTACTCTGTGAATAGTACTTTGTGAATAGTACCCCGTTAATAGTACTTTGTGAATAGTACCCCATGAATAGTATTTCATGAATAGTACCCTGTGAACAGTACTCCAGCATGAAAAGATTAAAAATTATCAAGAATGTTCAGAAAAATATCCTTGTGAAATGATACTAGATGAAGCGCAAATTTTAAGGATATTCTACTAATTTCACGGAGTATAGAAGCAATACTTTAACAAATTGAGTGTAGAAGTAAGAATACGAAACGAAATAATATTACTTACACACTACAGAGTATGGAAGAAAATATTATTTTTTACGAATATTGAACGAAAATAAAATTTCTTACGAATACAAAAAATAATATCGTAAGCGAATATGAAATAAATAATATCTCGTACCTTAGAAGAAGACTAGATACTGGAATAGTGAAGTAGCAGAATACTCTTCTTCTTTCTCTCTATAACTTCTCTATCTATAATTGCTCTTGTGAGCCTTAGTGAATTGGTGAAAATGAAAGAAGAATGAGCTTCTATTTATAGGAAAACATAGTTTTGATAATTGCACGTTTTGGGGCTCCAATTATTACAGTATAATACCTTTATCTTTTCCTCTATTTTTAATTTAGTCCTACAAGTATTATCAAACTTGCACCACCTCCCCTAATAGTACATGCATGTGAATCAATAGTTCCATTCTTGTGAATAAATAGTTATATGCATGCGAACTAATAGAAATTAATTGCTAATTTATCTGATTAATTACCCGATTGGTCAATTAACCTCCAAAAATCAATTATTATCGAAATAAATGTCAATTTCCACTAACCCTAATAATGCCAACACAATGGAAATATTAATTTCATCTTTAATCAACACGAACTTATTCATCATTCATTAACAAAAAAAAAACTTATTCATCATTAATATTATAACTCACAATATTTAATAACCAGATCATTCCCAGGAAAGAGGGGGATGTTCGATAAGAATTTGTCCCTATTGGCGTGTAATTAGGTGACCAAACCCCTTTCCTCGACAGAACTTTTTAGACATCGTCAATAATGCAAATAATAATATATAACTTTGTCGTCTCAATTATTGATTTAATAATATAAAATATTATGCAGATGATACTGTGACAATAATTGAATCAATAATATGAGAGATATTATGCAACAATTACTGTAGCAATAATTGAGTATAACTGATTGACTTCTCACGTAAGCATCAATAATCAAGATAATGTACAATACCGTGTGCTACTATGCAACCACGCATATTACTGTACTTTTATCACCGGGTATTTCAACAGTTAACGGTAAAACTTTCGTCGTTAATTTTATAAAAAGATATTTCTGTCATTTTCTAACTCCGACAATACTTCCGTTATGGGGTCCACCAAGGATTGTGCCATCGTACGAATATTCCCTGTTAAAATAAATATTCCCCAACCAATCGAATAACAACTTGCTTACTTTGCAAAATTTGTAAATATTACCCACAAGTATAACATTATACAAATCCATTCCATAATATTCAAATATATATTTCTTGAAAAAATAATCTTTATTCATAAAGTTGGGTTTTACAATAATAAAGATCAATAGTTGTTCTATTTATAATAATAATGTTTTATATGGTGTTGGTAATTTGCGAAATGGACTTTACATACTTAACTTGCATGAAAATATACTTCAAATTGAACAAACTAAGAAAAGGAAAAGAGATGATGTAAATTATACCTTTATGTAGCACTGTAGACTCGGTCATATTAATGAAACAAGATTATCCAAGGTTCATAAAGATGGGCTCTTAGAGCTATCTGATTATGAATCATATCAAACTTGTGAATCTTGTCTCATGGGCTTGTCTCATGGGCAAAATGACTAAATCTTCTTTTAGTGGAAAAGGAGAAAGAGTTACAGAGTTGTTAGCGTTGGTTCACATAGATGTATGTGGACCTTTGACAATGAATGCAAGAGGAGGGTATTCTTATTTTATTACTTTCACTGATGATCACTCAAGATTTGGATATGTGTATTTAATGAAATATAAATCTGAATCATTTGAAAAGTTCAAAGAGTTCAAAAGTGAAGTAAAGAAACAAACTGGAAAGAGTATTAAGATTCTTCGATCAAATCGAGGAGGTGAATACTTAAGCAGTGAGTTTCTCAATTGTCTCAAAGAAAATGGTATAATCTCACAATGGACTCCATCAGGAACACCACAGTTGAATGATGTATCTGAAAGGAGAAATCAAACATTGTTGGACATGGTTTGTTCCATGATGAGTTTTACCGATCTTCCGATATCATTATGGGGATATACCCTAGAAGCGACTACATATCTACTAAATAAGGTCCCCACGAAATCCATCCCCAAGACTCCATATGAGACGTGGACAGGGTAGAAACCTAGTCTTAAGCATGTTAAGATTTGGGGATGTCCAGCTTATGTGAAAAGGTTTCAGAATGATAAGCTTGGAACAAGATCTGATAAGTGCACGTTTGTGGGATATCCTAAAGAAAATTTAGGATGCTATTTCTACAATCCTACTGAACAAAAGGTATTTATTGCCAAACATGCTGCCTTCTTGAAAAAGGAGTTTATCCTTGAAGGGTCCAGTAGGAGGAGAATAGACCTTAAAGAAATTCAAGAACCACAAACCACTACAGGTCAAATGGATGAACCTGTCCAAGTAGAGATACCTTCTATAACACATCCTATTCATAAATCTGAAAGAGTACTGAAGATACCTAAAAGGTATGGATTCGTCATAGAGGATGACGATGAGGTACACATCATAGATGATGATGATCCATTGAATTACGAACAGGCTATGAGTAGTAAAGACTCAGAGAAGTTGCAAGAAGCCATGAAATCCGAGATGGACTCCATGTATGAAAATCAAGTATGGTCTTTGGTTTCACCACCTGAAGGCATTAAGTCTATTGGGTGTAAATGAGTTTTTAAAAGAAAGACTAAAGCAGACGGCAAGATAGAGACCTATAAGGCCTAACTAGTCGCAAAATATTTCAAACAAAGATAATGAGTTGACTATGATGAAACCTTGTCACCAGTAGGATGCTCAAGTCCATTCGAATATTGCTTGCGATTGTAGCTTACCATGACTACGAAATCTAGCAGATGGACGTGAAAACAGCCTTCGTCAATGGGAAACTTGAGGAGGATGTGTATATGACATAGCTAGATGGATTTGTTTCAAATGTTGGAACAAATCAAGTTTGTAAGCTACAACGATCTATTTATGGATTTTTTTTAAAAAAAATTGATAACTGGGAGTTTCCCAACCGAAGTCGGACTAATCTCCATGAACTCGGGTTAGTCTTTTCATACGGGCTTACACCCGCGTCCCCGTGGTCCTATTGACAATTCCTGGTTTCAACAACTTATTGCTGGTGGGAGTCAAACCTAAGATGTCTGGTTTTATGGCTCATCCCAGGACGACCTTGAACCAATGCGCCAACTGCTGGGTTGATCTATTTATGGATTGAAGCAAGCTTCTCGTATATGGAACATCCGTTTTGATGAGACAATCAAAGAGTTTGATTTTATTAAAAATGAAGATGAACCAAGTGTGTACAAGAAGGTTAGTGGGAGCACTGTTTCATTCCTTGTATTATATGTTGATGATATATTACTGATTGTAAATGATATTCCTATGCTCAAATCAATTAAAATCTGGTTATCTAAACATTTCTCCATGAAGGACTTGAGAGAAATATCCTATATTTTGGGGATAAAGATCTATAGAGATAGATCTAAAAGGATGTTTGGCTTGTCCCAAGGAACATACATTGACTCGATGCTAAAGCGGTTTAGCATGGAAGATTCCAAAAGAGGTCTCATGTCGATGAGCCATGAAATACATCTCTCCAAGAAACAGGCCCCAAAGACATCTGAGGAGAGAGACCGTATGAGTAAGATTCCTTATTCTTCAGCAATATGATCAATCATGTACAGTATGATATATACTACACCAGATGTCGCTCATGCACTTAGTGTAATAAGCAAATATCAGTCGAATCCAAGAGAAGAGCACTGGAAGGCAGTGAAAAATATCCTAAAGTACTTGAGAAGAACTAAGGATGTATTTCTAATCTACGGTGAGTCTGAATTGAAACTAGAGGACATCACAGACTCAAGTTTTCAAACAGACCAAGATGATAGTAAATTCATTTCAGGGTATGTTTTTACCTTGAATGGTGGCGCAGTGAGTTAGAAAAGTTCCAAACAACAAACAGTTGTTGATTCAGTGACAGAGGTAGAGTACATAGTTGCAAGTGAAGCTGCAAAGGAGGTTTTTTGGATGAAGAAGTTCATAACCGAACTTGGTGTGGTTCCTAGCATTAAAGGACTAGTAACTTTATTATGTGACAACACCGGAGCTGTTGCGCATGCTAAGAAACCTAGGTCTCATCAGAAATCCAAACATGTGTTGCGGCGGTTTCATTTGATCAGAGAGCTCATTAAAAGAGGAGATGTCACCGTGGAGCGTGTAAACTCTAAAGACAATATTGCAGATCCATTTACTAAAGTGCTAACACAACAGCAGTTCAATCGTCACTTAGAGAAGATGGGTATAAGATACTACGACGATTGGCTTTAGTACAAGTGAGAGATTGAAAGTAGTATGCATACAAGCCAATCATGTATAATGATAAAGCATATACTTTGTAATTAATCTAATTTATTTATTTATAAAAGAATTATTTATTAAAGGCATTTAATTATCTACATGGCATTATTTTGATAATATGTGATAAACCAATAGTTTAAGCAATGCTTTTAGAATCATGATGAGATCATGCTAATGAGATCTAAATTTTTAGATAGCTTAAAAACTAAAATTTTCCCAATCAATGGATTGCTAACAAGGGGATTAGTGAATCCGGATAGATTGGTACATACGTTGCTTGTTCATTGGATGAGGATGATTGATCTCATGATCATTTGTGTGGAGACACTAAAGCAAGTATGTAGGTGCTTATTGAAAAATAAGTTCACTGGACGTGACTTGCTAAGGAATACCTAATGGAGTTTTACTTGTTTGTCAATAGGAATTCCTGTAGTGATAGTAGTACAAGTGATCCTTGGACTTAAGATCATCATAGTATCTTGTATATAATGAATCACACTTTAACTTATTCCTTAAGACTCTTAGGGTATATCAAAGGGTATGCTTGGGTGTAATTAGTTATATATGGAGATAATGAATGATCAATAAAGAATATAATGTTAGAGTTTATGCCTTAGAGGCCAATTATTTGATATAATTGCTTAACAATTTTGATATTATATTTGATAGAATAAATAAATTATTTTATTATGGTTTTATTTACTGCGTTATATAAATGTTAACATAATAAAATTCCTTAGAATACTGATACAAATTATATGACTTCAAGTATGTGACTTGAACATGAGATCATAAAATTACAATTAGTATCATTGCTCTTAAATGTCCCTAGTCGAGTATTATTATTAATGGGATAACAAATATACATTAAGACTAGTATGTGGATTGACTGATGGCCAAATCTCATTTATCATAAATATGTGAGATATTGAGTCAATGCATAAGTACATATTAGAGAACAATGTACTGGACAGACCCACCATGAGAATTTTACGTGGAGCATTATGCAAAGTGTAATTAGCAATTCTCATAATGATAATGATATAATGATCCTCTAACCTGAAATCACTATATTACTACACGGGAATTTATGTACTTTGATATCATCAAAGGTCACCTTTAATAGGGTGGACAATAAATGTGATTATTGGGTACATCATGAATCGTGTGAGGAATATGAGTGATCTAGATAGAATTTAACCCTCCTATATATTAGGGGTGACATTCATAGGCCTCTTGATTGAGTAGGACTATAAAATACATGGTCATGCTCAAATAGTGATTTGTTTTATATAGTCTACTCATTCATCAAGAAAACTCAGATTAAATTATGAAGAGTATGACACATTCCATGCCTCGAGTTTAATCTAGAATGTCAAGGTTAAAAGGATTAAATTATATTGAAACATTGGTCACGAAAAGGTAGCATCAAATCATCGATCTTATTATTACTTCAATAGCAGTGATGCATTACTAGATGTCGCTTACTGTTTATAATTTTATAATATGATTTTAAGATTATTGCCAACGTAATAATAACCTATAGGGTCACACACTTAGAACGTAATTAAAAGGGAATTAATTTAAATTGTAAGGATTTAAATATGTCAATATGATTGATAGTATTTAAATTATGAATTTAAATTAAAAGGATAATTTGTATATATATGTATATTAATTAAGACTTAATTAAGATATAATATATATATATAAATTCAGATTTTTTTAATTGGATTAGATTTTGATTAATTCCTTTTGACTGCTATATATATGATATATTAGCCATTTTAGAAAGATCATCAAAACCTAAAAACCCTAGCCGCTCTTAGAGAGAGACTAGAGAGAAAAACTTCAAAAAAATCTAGATCCTTGGTAGCTAGTACTGCAGTTCTCCTTACTATAGATCGTGTGACGATTCGCGGGACGTTCGTGTGGATACCGTAGAGACGCAGTTTCGTTGGATTATTTTAGAGATTCGAAGCCGTACCAGAATTTTGTTGTGTAAAATCTAGTACTCACAACACGCAAGTATACGTGGTCAACAATTAATAAAGTGAAAGTAGAGTATCGTTCCCACGGGGAATTATTAATATAAATTACCAAATACTAACTCTTAACCAAACTAATTTTATTTAAACAATCAATTTAATGTTATAAATTAAATTATTTAATTAAACTAATTCTAATTTCCACTAATTAAAAATCAGATTATGGAGATTTAAGATCACAACTTCACTTATTACTTCATTTAAATTAATATGCTTCTTGTAAGACCCCCACTTTTATGAATAAAGATGAATTTTCTATAAATATCATTTTTAAATATTATGAAGTGAATTTGATATAATGTTATAGTTGTGGGTAATATTTATAAATTTTGCAAAGTATGCAAGTTGTTATATAATATTCAATTGGTCGGGGAATATTCGTTTTAACAGGAAATATTCGTACGAAGGCACAATCATTGGTGGACCCCACAATGAAATTATTGTCGAATTGAGAAAACGACAAAAATATTTTATGAAAATAACGGCGGAGGTTTTATCGTTAACTGTTGAAACACCCGGTGTTAAAACTACAGGAATACGCGTGGTTGCATAGTAGCACACGATATTGATTATTGATGCTTACATGAGAAGTCACTCAGTTTTGTTTGATTATTGCTTCAGTAATTGTTGCATAGTATCTCACGTTATTTGATTCAATTATTGTCGATATTTTTTTATATTATTAAATCAATAATTGAGATGACAGAGTTATTAATATTATTATTTGCAATATTAACGATGTCTAGATGTTTTGCCAAGGAGAGGTTTGGTCACTTAATTGTGCGCCAATAGGGAGAAATCCTTATTGGAAAGCCCCCTCTTTCCTGAGAACGACCTGGTCGATTAATATTGTGAATTAAAATAATAATGATAAATATTGTTAAAAATATTGAGGAGTTTTTTTTATGAAGTATTTGTTGTATTTATGGACTCCCATTTACTCATTTTTCAAAATAATCGGTAGAAAATTTTTCTGTATATATAAGTATTATATGTATATATTAATTATATGGTGGGGCCCACGTTTGATTATGATGTGTGGGTGGAAGATTTTGGTGTTCACGGGTAGGAATGGTATATTTATATATATATAAGATGTTAATAATGGTATATATATATATATATATATATAATTATGCAAAACTTTGTCAGATGGAAAAGTTGGTCACGGGTTGAGTTTCTATTTCATTATTATATGTAGGTAAGTTGAAATTTTGGCAGAAGAGAATAACATAACTTCACGGGGTTTCACCCGTGATATATTTTTCTTCACATGTTATATATATATATATATATATATATATATATATATATATATATATATATATATATATATATATATATATTTTATAAAAGTTTTTGTTTTATTAGAATATTTTATTGCATAGTATCATTTCCATTCTCCTATAAATAGAGGCTCATTCCTTCATTATTTCTTACGAATTCACTGAAACTCTAGAGAGAGAAAATTATAGAGAGAAAGAAGAAGAAAAGTATTCTGCTACTTCACTACTTCTATATCCAGTTCTTCTAAGGTAGGGGTATTATTTCTTTCGTATTCATGAAGAGAACTTCTGTTATTCCATTCTTTATTATTCTGTTGGAATAACTTTGATACTGTGAACTACCATATACTTGGTGAAATTCTTACATTATTCCATTCTTTATTATCATGTTGGAATAACTTTTACTATCACAATCACCGCATACGTGGTGAAATTCTTCTATTATTCCATTCTTTATTATTCTATTGGAACATCATGTCCATGCGTTTTTACGCATGACTGATTCCGTTATTTATTATTCTGTTTGAACATCCCTGCGGTACAAATTTACTTTGACTTGGTTCCATTATTTATTATTACATTTGGAATATCCTATCTCATGCGTTTCTGGCGTGACTCCGTTCGTTATTAATTATCCTGTTGGAATAACCTGTCTATGCGGTCTATCGCATGCCTAGTGATTTCTTTTGTTATTCCATTCTTTATTATACTCAATTGGTTAAAGTTTTGACTTCTATACTCCATGAAATTAGTGAAATATCCTTGATATTTGTGCTTCATCCAGTATCTTTTCATGGAAATATTCTTCTGAGCATTCTTGAATTTTACTCTACAAAGAAGTATCATGTTGACAATTTGGACGTTATTAGTTCCTGGATAAATTAATTCTTGAACTTGTTTTATTGAATTCTTATATCATTGTCATCATCCTCATGTTTATATTATGTTGAAAGTCATACGTGGCTTGTAGTGTATAGATGGACTTGGTATGATTATGACCAGGGATTAATCGATATAATCATGACTGTAATGTTACGAAAAATGTGGGAAAAGTCCTCATTGGCCCGTAGTGCATTGATGGACAATTGTTGGCATGATCATGACCATTGATGAATACACGAATATCCTTGGCCCGTAGTGCATGGATAATTTGTGGTTGTGATACTAATGAATATCCTTGGTCGTTAGTCTTGTGGATGATGTGGATTATTTATTAAGTCGAGTCCTAGCGATAAAAGTGATGAAAAACCTTTTAAATCATAAAAGATAGTAGATTTTATTCTCTACTTGACTCTTTTAATGGATTGCTTGTTCATTGCAGATTAAACTTGATGTTTGTTATATTGTATCGGTTTAACATTGTTGAAGGCTAACGATAATTTATTACGTATTATCTTAGTCATAATATTTCTTCTTGGGCTAGTTGAGGTCACCCTTTTTACTTTCATTGTTCTCTTGAAAAATGAGAACGGCGAGGGACTAGTCGGGAACCGGAGTGACGGTCCCGATAATAGCATTAGTAGTCCTCACTATTACATTAAATAGTGTGATAATAAATGTAATGAGGACTCGATTGAGTGTGGATATTGTCTAGATGACAATATTTGTATTAAAACTCACAAGACATATGTTTTGTCGTATTTTACACATTTAATTGTTGTATAATTAAGTTGTATTTAAATTTTGTACCATGTATTTGGCGACTCAAGATGGGTGATGTATACCTATTTTGGGGGCGTCACAGTTGGTATCAGAGCTTAGGGATATGATCCCTGGCTAAGATGTGAGACAAGAACTAGGAGGGAAGAGATGGGGAATTCCTTTGCTAGTATGACCTACCTAAGTTTATTTAGTATTTAATTAGTCGGTCAGAGTATAGGGATAATATGTGATATGTTAATGAACCCTTGTTTTGTGGCAGTATTTGAAAATAACATCCGAGAATGTTGAGAACATCAATGGAGCACAGGAGATCGTTGAGTCTCCACAGATCAATAATCAGGATAATGTGCATCACGAAGGCAACAATCCTCAAGCAAACAACAACACAGACCAGATGATGAACGATGGAATGTTCAGAGGCTTTATGAAATTCATACAACATCAGGCAAGAGCGGCTCCTGTCCAAATGCAGGTGGAAACATTGGCAACTCTCGGACGGTCACCATTAAGCGATTCAAGCTGGGACCACCGGAGTTTTTGAGAGCCAAAACCACTTAAGGCGGAGACGTGGATAAAGCGAGATCAACAAGATATTTGATGTCTTGGGATGCTTGAGGAGCAAAAGTTCCTTTGTTACCTTCATGTTATGCGCAGGGGCGATTCTTGGTGGGAATCTGTAAAGCATACTCAACCTTCCGCACTGAAGATGTCTTGGGAGAAGTTCCAAGAACTGTTCAACGACAAGTACTTTCCCGAAAGAATTTGTCACATGAAAGAGGCAGAATTCATCAAGCTGAAGCAAAACAACATGTCTGTGTCGCAGTACGAAGCCAAGTTTTTCGAGTTGTCCCGGTTTGCATCCCATTTGGTTGATAATGAGGAGAGAATGACGCGAATGTTTCTAAGAGGTTTAAAACCCGAGATACGTCAATATCTTATCTCTCATAAACTGTATTTGTATTCAGATGTTGTTAATAGGGCTCAGTTATTGGAGCGCGATAATGAGTCAACCCAACCAAAAGAGAGCAGCCGGCAAAATGATAACACTAGTGATAACAGTCATCGAAGCGATGACAATAAGCGTCGAGGGAATTAACATGCCAGAAATGGTAACCACTTCGGTGGTAATCATGGCCAAAATAATAAGAATGGACATTTCAAGAAGAGGAGATTCAACAATGATGGAAAGACGTCGGCACTAGCACCCGTTGTTAAGGAAGGAGAACGACCACCTATCATATGCTTCAAATGCGGAGGGAAGGACACATCAGTCCAAATCTAGCGATGCCAAAAGCATGTTATAATTGTGGAAGAGAAGGTCACCTAGCCCGATTTTGTCGTTCACCGAAGACAAGTTCAGCTAGGATGGAGGCACCAAAGGACATCCCAGAAAAGTTAAAGCCAGTAGTGCAAGGGAGAGCGTTTATCGTGACCTCCCAGAAAGCAAGGAACCCGAACGAGGTCATCACGGGTAAGTTTATCATAAACTCTAGCAAAGTATATACCTTATTTGATACCGGTTCTACCCATTCTTTTATTTCTCCTACTTGCGCTCAACGTTTAAATTTGACTCCGGAGAAATTGGACTTTAACTTATCTGTTGAAACTCTATTAGGAGAAACCTTCATTACATCCACTATTTATAAGTCTTGTTTGGTTCAAATCGGTACCCTCACATTACCTGTCGATCTTATTTCATTGAAAATACTTGCATTTGAAGTAATTCTAGGGATTGATTGGTTAACTACTCATCATGCAAAAATTGATTGTTTTCATAAGGTTGTTAGCTTTCATATTCCTAACCAACTTATTATGCTAATTCAAGCAACCAAACCATTAAAATCAATCACTTTGTCATCTCAAGCCATAAAAGCTATTCGTTTATTGAAAAAGCGGATGTCAAGCTTTCTTAGCTCATGTCACGGATCTAAACAAAAATACGTCGGTTTAAATGATATTTCTATTGTTAATGAATTTCCGACGCGTATTCCACCAAGAACTTCCCCGTTCCTACCCCGTGAGCATGAAATTGAATTTTGTATCGACCTTGAACCCGATACAAAACCCATTTCAAAGCCCCATATCGAATGGCTCTATAGAACTTCGGAGTTAAATACCCAACCGCAGAATTGTTAGACATTGGCTTTATTAAGTCCTAGTACTTCTCCTTGGGGTGCTCTGTTCTATTCGTGAAAAAGAAAGATGGGAGTATGCGACTTTGTATTGATTATCGGGAGTTGAATCATGTCACCATAAAAAATAGGTACCCATTGCCACGTATTGACAACCTGTTTGACCAGTTACAAGGAGCCAAATTCTTTTCAAAGATTGATCTTCATTTTGGATATCACCAATTGAAGATTAGAACCGATGACATTCCAAAGATGGCTTTCAGAACTCAGTACGGGCATTATAAATTCCTAGTCATGTCTTTTGGATTGACTAATGCTCCTACTGCCTTCATGGATATGATTAACCGAGTATTCAAGGAATATTTGGATCACTTTGTGGTCGTCTTTATTGATGACATCCTTATTTATTCCAAAAGCCGTGAAGATCATGAGCAACGCTTGAGGCTGATACTTCAAAAGCTTAGTGACTATAAGCTTTATGCCAAGTTAAAGAAATGCGAGTTCTGGCTTGAGGAAGTAGCATTCCTTGGGCACGTGGTATCAAGTCATGGAATATCTGTTGACCCAGCAAAGATTGAAGCTATTAAAAGCTGGGAGCAACCTAAATCGATGATGAAAAATACATAGCTTTCTCGGCTTAAATTTGGTTATTATCGGAGATTCGTAGAGGGTTTTCTCGAATTGCTACTCCCTTAACTCAAATTGACTCGAAAAGATACAAAATCCAGTTGGAATGAGGAATGTGAGAAGAGTTTTCAAGAACTCAAGAGAAGACTCATTTCAACACCTTCCTCGAAATACCATCCGGCTCGGAGGATTTGTCATCTCTGATGATGCTTGAGCAAAGGTTAGGATGTGTTCTCATGCAACATGGGAAAGTCATAGCCTATGCCTCTCGACAACTCAAAGAATATGAGAGGAATTATCCTACTCATGATCTAGAGTTGGTAGCAGTTGTTTTTGCACTAAAGATTTGGAGGCATTACTTGTATGGGGAGAAAGTGGAGATCTTTACGGATCATAAAAACCTCAAATATTTCTTCACTCAAAAGGAACTCCACATGCGACAGCGACGTTGGCTTGAACTATTGAAAGATTATGATCATACCATCCAATACCATCCTGGAAAAGCCAACGTGGTAGCTGACACATTGAGTAGAAGATCATATGCGGGTACGAGTGCAATATTGTCAATGCAAAGGCCCATTTTGTATGACTTGCAAAGGATGGAGATAGAGATAAAGACTCCAGGAACCCACGTGATGATGGCGAATATACGAGTAGAACCAACTTTAATCGATAAAGTTAAAGCTACTCAAGCTACAGACCTGGAGCTGATGCATATGAGGAAGAAAGTATAAGAAGGTGTTATGCCGGAAGCAAGAATCGATGAAGAAGGAATACTTCGAGTCAACTCCAGACTTTGTGTTCCTAACAATCCTGAGTTAAAGTATAAAATCATGATGGAAGCGCACAACACACCGTTTGCAATTCGTCCTGGGAGTACCAATATGTATCGTGATCTTCGTCATACATTTTGGTGGAGCAATATGAAGAGAGAGATAGCGTTGTTTATCTCAAGGTGTCTAACTTGTCAACGAGTCAAGGCAGAGCATCAAGTACCAAAAGGTCCATTGCAACCACTTGAAATTCTAGAATGGAAGTTGGAGCACATTACCATGGATTTCGTTACTGGCCTTCCCAAGGTTTCTCAAGGCATAGATGCAATTTGGGTCATTGTTGATAGATTGACCAAGTCTGCTCATTTCTTACCTATACGAGACACTTATACACTTGAACGTCTTGCTCGTATGTGCATAAACGAGGTTGTAAGATTGCATGGTATGCCAGTATCCATAGTTTCTAATCGAGACCCAAGATTTACTTCACAATTTTGGGTTAGTTTGCAAAAAACTATGTGCACGAATTTACGATTTAGTTCGGCATATCATCCTCAGACGGACGGACAATCAGAGAGGACTATTCAAACTCTTGAAGATTTATTAAGACTCTGTGTCCTTGACTTCAAGGGAAGTTGGGACAAGTTCTTACCATTGGTGGAGTTTTTCTACAATAATAGTTATCAAGAAAGTATTGGCATGGCTCCATTCCAGGCGTTGTATGGAAGAAAGTGTCGTTCTCCAGTATACTGGAATGAGGTGGGTGAAGCAACGTTGTTGGGATCGGAGTTAGTAAGTATGACTACGAAAAAGATTCAAACAATCCGACAACGTATAAAAACCTCACAAGATCGACAAAAGAGTTATGCTGATCTTCATTGAAAGGGCGTGGAATTCGATATTAGAGATTATGTGTTGTTATGTGTTGCTCCATTGAAAGGAGTTACGAGATTTGGAAAGAGAGGAAAGCTCAATCCTCGATTCATTGGCCCATTTTTAATCCTCGATCGAGTAGGAACTGTGGCCTATAGACTCGCTTTACCGCCAAGTATGTCTTATGTTCATAACATTTTTCATATATCCATGTTACGTAAATATGTGGAAGACCCGAACCACATAATTGAGTTAGAACCGGATGAAATAACGGAAGATTTGATGTATGAAGAGGTTCCTGTTCAAATCTTGGATAAGAAGGAACATATTCTACGCTCCAAGGTTATACCTCAAGTCAAAGTTTTGTGGAGAAACCATGATGTTGAGGAAATGACCTAAGAGTTAGAATCTGAAATGAAATCAAGATTTCCTTACCTTTTCGACATACCAGGTACGTACCCTAATTTCGAGGGCAAAATTTCATAAGAAGGGGAAATTGTAAGACCCCAACTTTTATGAATAAAGATGAATTTTCTATAAATTTTATTTTTAAATATTATGAAGTGAATTTGATATAATGTTATAGTTATGGGTAATATTTATAAATTTTGTAAAGTACGCAAGTTGTTATATAATATTCGATTGGTTGGGGAATATTCGTTTTAACAGGGAATATTAAATATTTACTCAAGACAAATCATTAGTGGACCCCATGAACGAAATTATTGTCGGATTGAAAAACGACAAAATATTTTTTATGAAAATAACTACAGAGAGTTTTATCGTTAATCGTTGAAACACCGGTGTTAAAAAATCTTTGGAATACGCGTGGTTACATAGTAGCACACGGTATTGGTTATTGATGCTTACGTGAGAAGTCACTCAGTTTTGTTCAATTATTGCTTCAGTAATTGTTGCATAGTATCTCACGTTATTTGATTCAATTATTTTGATATTTTTATATTATTAAATCAATAATTGAGATGACAGAGTTATTAATATTATTATTTGTAATATTAACGATGTCTGAAGTTACGCCAAGAGAGGTTTGGTAACCTAATTAAGGCCACCAATAGGGAGAAAATCCTTATTGAAAGCCCCCTCTTTCCTGGGAACGACCTGGTCGATTAATATTGTGAATTATAATAATAATGATAAATGTTGTTAAAAATATTCAGGAGTTTTTTTATGAAGTATTTGTTGTATTTATGGACTCCCATTTACCCATTTTTCAAAATAATCGGTAGAAAATTTTTCTGTATATATAAGTATTATATGTATATATTAATTATATGGTGGGGCCCACGTTTGATAATGATGTGTGGGTGGAAGATTTTGGTGTTCACGGGTAGGAATGGTATATATATATATATATATATATATAAATACAATTATGCAAGACTTTGTCAGATGGAAAAGTTGGCCACGGGTTGAGTTTCTATTTCATTATTATATGTAGGTAAGTTGAAATTTTGGCGGAAAGAAAATAACATGAGTTCACTGGGGTTTTACTTGTGATATATTTTTTTTCTTCACATGTTATATATATATATATATATATATATATATATATATATGTTATGTAAAAGTTTTTGTTTTATTAGAATATTTTATTGCATAGTATCTTTTTCATTCTCCTATAAATAGAAGCTCATTCCTTCATTATTTCTTACGAATTCACTGAAACTCTAGAGAGAAAAATTATAGAGAGAAAGAAGAAGAAAAGTATTCTGCTACTTCACTACTTCTATATCCGATTTTCTAGGGTAGGGTATTATTTCATTCATTATTCATGAAGAGAACTTCATTATTCCATTCTCTATTATTCTCATTGGAATAACTTTTGTATAATGGACTACCCTATACTTGGTGAAATTCTTCCATTATTCCATTCTTTATTATCATGTTGAATAACTTTGTCTATCTGAGTACCGCATACGTGGTGAAATTCTTACATTATTCCATTCTTTATTATTCTGTTGGAACATCATGTCATGCGTTTACGCATGACGACCGTTCCATTATTTATTATTCTGTTTGAACATCCTCGCTTGGCATGCAATTTACTTTGACCTGGTTCCGTTATTCATTATTCTTTGAAATATCATCCGTATGCGTTTACATGACCAATTCGTTATTTATTATTCTATTGGAATAACCTGTCTGTGCGGTCTATCGCATGCCTGGTGATTTCTTTTGTTATTCCATTCTTTATTATACTCAGCTGGTTAAAGTTTTGACTTTTATACTCCATGAAATTAGAGGAATATCATTAATATTTGCGCTTCATCTAGTATCTTTTCATGGAAATATTCTTCTGAGCATTCTTGAATTTTACTCTACAAAGAAGTATCATGTTTACAATTTGGACGTTATTAGTTCCTGGATAAATTAATTCTTGAACTTGTTTTATTGAATTCTTATATCATTATCATCATCCTCATGTTTATATTATGTTGAAAGTCATATGTGGCCTATAGTGCATAGATGGACTTGGTATGATTATGACCAGGGATTAATCGGTATAATCATGACCGTAATATTACGAATGATGTGGTAAAAGTCCTCATTGGCCCGTAGTGCATTGATAGACAGTTGTTGGCATGATCATGACCATTGATGAATACACGAATATCCTTGGCTCGTAGTGCATGGATAATTTGTGGTTGTGATACTAATGAATATCCTTGGTCAGTAGTGTGGGGATGATGTGGATTATTTATTAAGTCGAGTCCCAAATGATAAAAGTGATGAAAAAAACTTTTAAATCATAAAAGATAGTAGATTTTATTCTCTACTTGACTCTTTTAATGGATTGCTTGTTCATTGCAGATTAAACTTGATGTTTGTTATATTGTATCAGTTTAACACTGTTGAAGGCTAACGATAATTTATTTTGTATTATCTTAGTCATAATATTTCTTACTTGGCTAGTTGAGCTCACACTTTTACTCTCAGTGTTCTCTTCAGGAAATGAGAACGTAGCAGGGACTAGTCGGGGAACGGAGTGACGGTCCAGATAATAGCATTAGTAGTCCTCACTATTATGTTAAATAGTGTGATAATAAATGTAATGAGGACTCAATTGAGTGTGGATATTGTCTAGATGACAATATTTGTATTAAAACTCATAGCATATGTTTTGTCGTATTTTACACGACTGTTGTATAATTAAGTTATATTTAAATTTTGTACCATGTATTTGGCGACTCAAGATGGGTGTTGTATACCTATTTTGGGGGCGTCACACTTCTTATCAATTAAGCTCACTATCCTGAATTGTTAATCAAGAACACACAAGTAAATATGACCATCTCTCAATGCATCATACTCAAATCAACTTAAATTCACATATGATAGAATTAAGAAGAACACCCTAATTAACTAATTCATTATATCTCTATGTGAATTACAATTAAAGAGGATTTTAAGCAAAAGTTCTTTTTCAGATTACATGCGATGTATAGGTATATCTCTATCTTATACATAAATTATGAATTCCAACGCCTTGCAGAAAACACAATCACATGATATTATGATTAGATATAAATCTATAATTCTTCTCTTGAGTTTATATAAATTATAACGATAATTGTTAGCTAGGCAATTAAGCAATAAACACAAATCATAATAGACCATCCAAAAATAATCACAATAATTAATAGAGAAGCATATACTAGAAATAAACTATGCAATAAGCTCCATTGTAATCTTAAACAAAAAAATTTAGTTCATGATTAATGAATTAAAACTAAGAATTCACAATTGAATAAACATTAAAAGATAAAAATAAGAGTAGAGTGAAGAATAAATTTGTTGTCAGCAAATCTCCATCTTCCTCAAGCTCCTACTCTTGATCTTTAGTGGTCTCTAAGTTACTTCAATCTCCAAAACTAATAAGAACTAGGGTTTTGTCCTAATCTAATCTAATATAATCTAATGGAATCCTCCTTTTAATCCTGGTGATTCTCCTCCTTTTATATGCCTCTTCATATGTCTTTTAATCCTCCTGGAAGTCCTTGATCAATCAGCTTGAACCAATCCTTTTTGAACTCAAATTCTGAAAAACTCCTTTTTTCTTCAGTACCCATACAGCGGCGGTTTTGTACAAATGAAGCTCGTCATGATGATGCTCTGAGAAGTTGGACTATGTACCCCCGCCAAGGGGTTTTCCTTTATGTTATACACTACGGGGTATTCTATTGAACCAATTCTTACCTTTTGATGCCAAGTCTTAATGTAATGCCGTCATTATTCCACCATGCCACATAATGCAATCCTAAACACCAAATAAACACAAAACAAGTAAAAATGAACAGAAATATATAGAATTAACACCATTTAAGTCTGAATTAGAAGTCGATTAGTAGGTATAAAATCCACTCATCAAATTTTCAATCGTATCTATTCTAGCTTGGATAATCGGTAAAATATCTAAACTTCTGAATTAATATTTTTCGCATGGATCCTATTTTAGGGTTTCGAAAATTATTTTGAAAATTTTATTTTCCGCTATGTTTTTGTGACGAAAACCCTATATATACCATTTTTAGTTAAAAAAGAGAAATGTCCTATGTGTTTCGATAAATGACAACCCAGGAATCCTTGACCAATGTGGAATGAAATTATAAAGTGGTTTCTAATTTGCATTTATTCGGAGTTGTGCATTTGGAAATCGAAATACATATAATTAAATAAAATAAGACTTGACAGTAATTGTATGGTGGAAGGATTGAATTGTACGGTAACTATTTACTCAAAGGTTCTTTTATGATTATAAGATTAGGAGGCAAATTAATTAGGAGGCAAATTAATTAAAATAGTTTAATTAATTATCCCTAATAAGATTAGGGAGCCTAATTAATTAAAGAATTTTAATTAATTAAATAATACCCTAATTTTAATTATATTAAAAAGGGCTAACTAATATCTATATAAGAGGAGTCTTATATTAGATATCTGCAAGAGATACGTAATTCCAATTGTTCGGGAGTAAGCCCCTTTTTCTACAAAGAAAGAAAACTAGGGTTTTAGCCAAACCACCCTTTTTCTTGAATATTTGTATTCCTTGGTGGATCACCTCTAGAGGCCATATACTTGGGTGGCTAACATTGATCAAAGGAAAGGAATCTAACCTGGAGATTCAAAGAAATCGCAAAGAAGTAAGAGTTGAACTCGTACCTATGGAAGCTCGGATCTACAAGGGTATGATTCTATAACTTCTTCTTCTTCATTTTAATTAATAATATGCAAAAAGGATGATCCGGGTAATTGGTTTGTGAAAAATTTTAAAATCTTATTTTACTATGCTTCTTCTAATTTTGCAATTTGATTGCCTCTTTGATTTTTCACAAAACCTAACATGTGTTGCACCCTAGTTCTTTTTTGGGAGGGTCATTACATTGTGAAGATTCAATTTCTTCTTGCTACTCAGATCCACCACTTGCCATCATACCCATTCCTTTAAGCCAAAATTCCATCCAATTAGCCACCAATGCCACCAATTTAGTTCCCAAACTTGTATCCTGCCAAATGAAAGTAAAATGTATGAAAAGTAACTACAAAACACAAGTTTAAGCAACAAATTCATTTTATTGGTACTTGATTCGTAGGTAAAACCTACTTGTATAATACCCCAAACTTGAACCATTGCTTGCCCCCAAGCATCACAACATGCTGCAATGCAATATAAAAACCAAATGCACTCTAATCCTATCATGCCTAGGAATCCAAACATCAATCAATATGATATCCACATGAATTGCCTCAAAAAAATTACAATAACTTCAAACAGGATATCCAACCAAGAACATATTCGTAATCCATATCACTTTATAAATTAAAATCAGTCATCACTAATTTAGTGTGTGTGTGTGTGTGTACTTAGTAACCATTAAATTTAACTATAATACAAATACTTCACATAATATGCTTCTTAGAGGAAAAAATTGCAGTTTTAACTCAAGTCTCGCAGCAAACAAGTTGAAACGAATTTTCAACTTTCAAGGAGAAACTTTCAGGAACACAAAATTTTTTGCTTCAAATTCACGATTCTGCCTGTGTTGATCAGCATAATTCTTTTGTCGATCTTGAGCAGTTACTAGTCTTGCTCTTATGAGTTTGATAATTTCTACGGTCTGTTGCACCAATTCTGGTCCTAACAGTTGACGTTCACCAACTTCATCCCAGCATAGTGGAGTTCTGCATTTTATGTTGTATAATGCCTCGTATGGAGGCATGCCAATGCTTGCATGGTAACTGTTGTTATATGCAAATTCCACCAACGGTAAATGATCATCCAAGTTTCCTTTGAAATCCATGATGCACGCTCTAAGCATATCTTCTAGCATCGGGATTATTCATTTTCTTTGACCATCGGTTTGGGGATGATATGATGCACTCATCTTCAGTTGCGTTCCCATGCATTCCTGTAGTCTCTTCCAGAAATTTGATGTGAACCTCGGGTCTCGATCTGACACTATTGATATTGGAACTCCATGTCTTGAGATGATCTCCTTGACGTACAGTTTTGCCAACTGATCAAGATTAAATCTAATCTTTATTGGCAAAAAGTGTGTTGATTTTGTCAATCTGTCCACTATCACCCATATCGCATCATATCCTTTCTGGGTTGTTGGAAGACCTACCACAAAATCCATTGTGATATGCTCCTATTTCTATTCCAGTATTTCTAACGATTGGAGTAATCCGCTTGGCATTTGATGTTCTGCTTTCACTCTCTGACATGTTAAGCACTTTGCAATGCATTCTGCAACGTCTCTTTTCATATTTGGCCACCAAAAATGTTGTCGCAAATCTTGATACATCTTCGTACTTCCCGGATGAATTGAATATCTTAAGCTATGAGCTTCTGTAAAGATGTCTTCTTTAATATCTTTTACTGCTAGCCAGAGCCCAAATTCGTCCCTCGAATCTTAGCATTCCCTTAGTATCAACCTTTTACTTCACTTCTTTACCCTCAATCACACTTTCCTTTATTTTCCGGCATTCTTCATCCTGTAATTGTGCGCTCTTCACCTTGTCCACCAAAGTTGGACTAGCTTCCATCTAGTACAATCTTTTGTCAGATTCCTTTGGAAATTTGATTTCCAACTCTAGCCTTGCCATTGCTGAAATGAGCTCCTCCTTATCAGTTAACAACATCAACTTTTCTCGGCCTTTCCTACTCAACGCATCTGCAACCACGTTTTCTTTGCCTGGATGATAAAAGATTTCACAATCATAATCTTTTATCAATTCTATCCATCTCCTTTGATACATGTTCAAGTCCTTCTGTGTGAAAATGTACTTCAGACTCTTATGGTCTGTGTAGATCTCACATTTTTTCTCTATAAAGATAGTGTCTCTATATCTTCAGAGCAAACACAACCGCCGCTAACTCTAAATCATGTGTCGGATACCCTTTTTCGTAGTCTTTCAATTGCCTTGAAACATACACAATGACTTTGTCGTTCTACATAAGGACACATCCTAAACCCTTATGTGAAGCATCACTATACACCACAAAATTTCATGTATTATCTGGTAACGACAACACAGGTGCCACATTGAGCTTCTTCTTCAATTCCTTAAAACTCTCTTTGCGCTTCTCCGTCCAAACAAATTTTACATATTTTCTCATCAAATTTGTCAACGGAGTGGCAATTTTGGAGAAATCTTGAATAAACCGTCTGTAATATCCTGTCAATCCTAAGAAATTTCTTACTTTTGATGGAGTTCTTGGTTGTTCCCAATTTATCACAGCTTCTACTTTTAATGGATCCACTAAAATTCCATCCTTGTCAATTACATGACCGAGAAATTGTACACGTTCTATCCAAAATTCACATTTAGAGAATTTTGCGTACAACTTTTCTTTTCTTAACGTCTCCAGCGTCAGACGTAAGTGTTCTGCATGTTCTTCTTGAGATTTAGAGTACACCAGAATATCATCAATGAATACCACCACAAACTTGTCTAAAAATGGTTTAAACACCCTGTTCGTCAAATCCATGAACGCTGCAGGGGTGTTTGTCAAACCAAAAGACATCACCAAAAATTCGTAATGTCCATACTGAGTTCGGAATGCTGTCTTTGGTACATCCTCCTTCCTTACTTTCAGTTGGTGATACCCATTTCTCAAATCTATTTTCGAGAAATATTTAGCACCCTTCAATTGATCAAACAAGTCATCTATTCTTGGCAACGGATACTTGTTTTTAATAGTGACTTTGTTTAATTCTCTATAATCAATGCAAAGACGCATTGACCCATCTTTCTTCTTCGCGAATAACATCGGTGCTTCCCATGGTGACACACTCAGCTGAATGTACTTCTTGTCTAACAATTCTTGCAGTTGCACCATTAGTTCTTTCATCTCTATCGGACCCATTCTGTACGGGGCCTTCGATATTGGAGCGGTTCCTAGCGCTAAGTTGATCATGAATTCGATCTCTTGATTAGGCGGAAGTCCTGGAAAATCTTCTGGGAACACATCCACGAATTCCCTAACCACTGGTATTTCCTCCAATTTTACACCCTCCTTCTTTTGATTATCGACTATGTAAGCTAAGTACCCTACACAACCCTGACTCAACAACTTCTTAGCCTGCATAACCGTCAAACAACTCATTTGTCCAGGCGATTTGCTACCATGAAAAACTACCTTTAACGGAGTCCTAAGATTTACACACTTCTTTTGACAATCAATTATCGCTCCATAATTGAATAACCAATCCATTCCTAATATAACGTCAAACTCTCCAAGTTTTATCGGGGTTAAATATACTTTCATGACATTCCCCTTAATGTTCACCCTACAATTCTTGTATATGAATTTAATAAAAATCACTTCCCTATTCGCAATTTCTATGTTTAAAGGAAATTTCAACTCTTCACTAGGTATTTCTAACTTCTTAGCAAATTCATCAGATATAAACGAGCAAGTAGCACCCGAATCAAATAATACATATGCATTTATATCATTGATTGGGATAATACCTGACACGACATCTTTTGATTGCATCGCGTCCTGCCCCGTCATGTTGAAGGTTCTTGTTGTGGGCTTATTTGTTGATGTTGGTCCAACAATAGTCAGTGTACCTCCACTAGCATTTCCCTTGCTTCCATTTGTCTCATCGGATTTCTTCTTTGGACACCCACGAGCAAAATGATCCTTCGACCCGCAGGTGTAGCAAGCATTCTTCTTGGGTTGATTGAAATTTGGGGCAATGTGACCCTCTTGGCCACAGTTAAAACATACCTGCTTCCCCCTTAAACACATACCCATGTGAAACTTCCCGCATGTAGCACATACGTCAATCTTCTTCTTCTGCTGGTTAACTTGCTGATTTCCAGCTCCCACATTTATATTCCACTTCCTTTTCAAATTATTGTTGCCATTTCCACCATTACCACCAGCATTCTTAACTTCACCTTCATTCTTCTTCTTTCTCTGCTCTTGGTTGTGCTTTGTTACAGCCTCGCCTCCACTTTCGGTGAGAATTGCCTTTTCAAGCACCGCTGCAAATGTCTTTAACTGCAACAGAGAGACTCTATTGTACAACCATGGCTTCAGTCCCTGCTCAAATCTCCTTGCCTTGCACTCATCCGTATTCACCTGATATGGTGCAAACCTCGCTAACTCGTTGAACCTTGTCGCATACTCTGACACTGTCTTTGTGCCCTATTTTAGCTCTAAAAATTGTACTTCCATCTGATTCTTTGAGCTTTCTGGGAAATAGGTATCAAAGAATATTTCCTTGAACCTTTCCCAAGACATTACCCCTTGACCTCCTCGGGTTTTATTGGCTTGCCACCAATAACTAGCCTCTACTTTCAACATGAATGTTGTAAAAGCAGTCTTCTGGTTCTCCCCTACCCTAGCTACATCAAACACCTTCTCTATCTCCACGATTTAGGTCTGTGCTTCAACCGGATTCATGGACCCATGGAATTCCGGTGGCCCAACCACCTTAAAATCCTTAAATGTTGCAGCTTGATTGTGTGGCTGATTCTGTAATGCTTCCGTCAGTAGCGTTACGAATTGCTGAACTGGATTATCCTCAGCATTGTTGTTATTCTCTGGGTTCCTTTGTCGTGGTTGACATCTTGGAGGCATTTTCTGTTAAAATACACCCATTATATTCTATTCAACCTTTTAAGTATTTACTACTTAATTTGCACACCATAAAAGATTATCACATAACACATAACACTTTGAATAAAACAATAACTTTTATTCATTCATAATCTTTTAGGAAACATCAACAATAGCATCACTGCTATTTACATTACTTTCCTGAACTACATAAGTTTCAGGACAACTTCGTTTTCCTCACATCCCATTGGTTATATCATACCCAGGATTTACATCTTATTTACTCACTAATCACATAGTAATTACATTTATGACGTTCTATCAAAATGCTGCATAGCCTTACGACGTTCCTCTTCCATAATTCAGAACATTGTTCAGCGATCTAATATGTATGATGGCAGCGTCTCGAACTGAATAGGATAATACATGACCCGATCTTGAGCTCGATTAATCACGGTATTGAATACATTATTCATCTCTTCCATCTTAACCCTCTTTACTTGCACCTCTTTCTCTGCTACCCTGGCTCATTGAAAAGTTTCCTCATATACGTCCTCAGCTCTTGCCCTCTTAGTAGATTCCTCTTTCAACTTGTTCCTCAACTCTGCAATCTCTGTTATCATTTGCTCGTTCTCTCCTTCAGTGTGGACCAGCTTCTCTTCAACATTATTCAGACGTTCCTCTCGATCCTGGATCTCGTCGTCCTTCTGTGCCATCGAGGTCTATTGTTCAGCTACTATCTCTTGCAACTCCTCGACGATATCCTGGAGTTCCACATTGCGTTCGTATACTTTGTCGTACATACAGGCAGCTATCGAGTTAAGTGGAAGCTCTTCCTCCTCGTTCTCCTCATCCTCATCCGACTATGGCAGCTCAACAGGGTCCTCCTCGTCTGTCTCTATCTCATCATCCTCATCAGGTAAACCCTCCTGCTCAACCACTGTGACCAACGAAGATGTCTCCCGTGGCAGTAGTTGTTCCCAAATCACCTGAATATCTCGAGGCTCCTCCTCTCTAGGCATCTGGGATCCTTCCTCCCTAGCCTGACTGGATTCTCCTACATTAGTCATCTTGTCAACCAAATTTTAAGTTTTAATTACTAACCATTACTACTCGACACTCACAAGCACATAAGTTGTAATCACATAAGCACATAAGTATTTTATTACTTCTTCCATAAAACTCGATAAGAGTTTATCATCACTATCTTTTCAAAGGTTACTTCCTAAGGCTTTTTCCCACCTAAGGTTCATAACCTAAGGCTTTGATACCAACCTGTGACACCCCCAAATCTAGGTACTTCATTCCCACAAGACTTGGTGTTCACTTTCCATTCATTCATATCTATCTACCCAAATATAGTAAAATTAAATTAAAACATAAATCCTCCCTTTAAATAGGGTTACACCATTAAATAAAAATCTTCCCAGGTTGTCTAACCTTAACATCAAACAAGTGCGGAATTAAAATAATTACATTACATCATTAATTAAAAGTCTATCATCATAACAATAAATGAAAATACAAGTCTTCATCACTTGTACATTTTTCCCTTTCCTTTGCTAGTTGTAGGTTCGACGACCTTCTCAACTTTAGCTAGAATAATAATACTTATGCAAGAGTGAGCAAAACAATTGCTCACTAGGTATAGAAATGAATCAACAAGATAATAACTGCCAATGAATAGGCTCATCAAAACTGAATAGTACTCTATCAATGATAACCAAAGACTGGAATCAAAATATGGAATATATATCTGAGGGTCATAAGACCACGAACTATGTCCATAGTTGTAAGTAATCTTTCAACTTAAACTTTAATAGTCATAAGACTATAAGGACTCCTCGTACTTAGGGGGATCATCCCTTCGTACAATGTATTGTGCACAAACATCTTAACGCATTTTGTATCCCCTATAATAGGGTTGTTCTTCTCAGTTTCAGAGTACAAGTCCGCACCAAAGAAAGTTTGGTTTGGGTAAGCTTTCAAGGGTAATTTAAAGTTTAACGATCATCAACTAGGGGACTAGTTGAATCAATAAGATTTGATAACACAAAAGTTGTTTACTAACAACATAACATAGAACAATTGAGAATCATAGGTGAACTGACTATATATTAACCTCATGCTTGAAAATAACTAGAAAGCATAAGTATTGAACAAAATGAATAAAATGATAAACCTTTGATTGAACAATAATAAGCTAGATCTATGATCTTGTAACATTAGAAATGAAATTACTGATCATACATTAACTGAAAGCAAGCTGAAAACTTAAAACTTCCTCAACATGGTAATAAGTCATGCAAAGTAATGAAACATTTTAATAATAGAGACGAGAGTTCAAAAACTGCGTTCATTATACAAGAATAGAACTTAAGAAACTTGTTTAACTATAAACAAGCAAGAATGAATCAACCATAATAAGAATTCCAATAAAATTAGAATTAAAGCTTGCTCAAATGAAGTTTAGGAACAAATGACTTGTTCAATAACAGTTTAAGATAAAAAAAACTTGCTCAATCATAAGAATAGAGTTATACAATGTAATAATAGAACTAGCTCAATGAAAGTGTAGAGTTAGAAAACTTACTCAATTATAAAAGTAGAATTAGAGAACTTGCCTCGAGCATAAGCTATAATATTAAAACTCACGTTCACCTACACATTGTATTAGAACCACAATACCTATTAGATATACCAACATACCATAACATATACATTTCTAGCTAAACTTGTTAATTTAGTACAAGTCTTATGCTACTAAGTAAATATCAAAAATTTCAAGTGTTAACCTTCACAACACTTGTTTACTATTCATTATATACACTAAGTTCTAACATATCACATTCATAACTTATAAATCATTTTACAAAGTTGAAATTATCAATGACATGACACGGTACTGAATTAACCTCCTTGTTACATGTTTGACACCTTAACACAACCTTAGACCAAGCTATAGTGGTATTTCAAGGTCTGCATTAGCGATATAACTTCTTCGTCTCGGATGTAGTATATGCAATTGCATGCGCCCATACACAAGCTTGGGACCTGGCAAGCAATTTCTTGTCGTTTTAGCCTTAACTTTTCTTGTAATTTCCAAATGCATGCATGTATGAAAAAAAAGCTGAACATGAGCGATGGCAGACTTTAGCCCAACTAACACGAATTTCACCCACCAAATAGTAATATTAACACATATAATTGATATAGAACTATTACAAACATGTTTGCCAACATATTCAACCAATTAGAACAATTTAACAACAACTTAAGCTAGTTTAATTTCTCAAATTCCATGTTTTTCATATGAAAACTCTATTTTTGACATCTCTTACAAAAATTCACACTGTAATCTCCATTTTATACCAAATCACTCCGTTCAAACTATGTTCTCTTCGTTTTTTAACGAACTAGCATAAGCAAGACCCAATTTACAGTTTATCATATGAATTGACCATCAAAATTGGTACTTACTTAAGCCATATGAGAAAATATTCATAAAAACATACACTATCATTATTTTTCTACCTTTAAAAACGAAATTAGCATACAATTCATGTTTAAACATAAATTCTAGCATTACAATTACATACAAATGCGATAGTACAGTCGTATAACAACAATTCGAAAAATATAGAATTCACAGAGTTTGAAGCTTCATGCCGTAAACTTATCTATAAATATATACATATGTATATAATATGGAGATTATGGAAAATTACCTTCAATTAGCTTGCACAACCTTACTAAACACAGGATTTTGCTTTGGAAAACTCAAGAATTCTCTCTCAATTCTCTGTAAACCTTCTTCTCAAACTTAGCAAATAGCCAAAGCGTAAAATAAAACTGATAAACTATAATACGCCAAACTTAATATAATGTTAGTTACTACTTATAACGTATAAGCTATAATTATATTTTATTTATTATTCATTTTATTTGATTTATATTATTTAAAATTTTAAAAATTAAAAATCTAAAAGCCATAAGGCTCCGTTTGGCAAAACCCTTTAAAATTTAAAGACTTAATATATTTATATAAGCCTTGTTTGGGCGTAACTAATTTAAACTCCTTTAATTTATTTTAATAAACAATTTAGTTCATCATTTATAATCACATATTATTTATTTAGATTTCCATATCCAACATTAGCCAAATAAATTAATTACACATATTATATTTTAATTAAATATTCCACTATAACAAATATCACAAAATTATAATTTTATTATAATTTTATTTAATAATTAACATAACACTTTAAATTATTAATCAACAATATAACACCTCAAATTATATTACAACTCTCTAAATTATAAATTAATTTAATTTAGAATATTATCTAATAAATTTAGATTCATAAATATTTACTAATAACACATCAAATAAATATTTATATTTCAATACATATTTAAAATTACACTTTGAAATTCTGGATTGTTACATATACCATCATGCGCAATTTTAAGTCTTCAGTTAAAAAAACCAATAGTTCAGTTGTTACAAACACCAAGAGACACAAGGTCATGTTTGGCTAGTCTCAAATATCCCATTTTAGTTTATTTTAATAATTCATTTATCCTATAGTTTATTTGTCACATCCTTTAAACAATTAAATTAATACAACTCTTAAATCAAATTAATCATTTACCATATAATTATAATTTCTATAATAAATTAACAAACCAATAAATCTGTAATTTAATTATTAAATTAGATTAGAAACGACATTATAATTATTTAATAATTCATTTAATTTAATTATCTCATTAAATTAAATCTTCAAATCATAAAATTATCATACATTAATTTAATTATTATAACACACTTTAACTAAATTATTGCACAATATTTTCATCAATATTTATTTATCTCAATTAATAAATTAATTCAAATATTTATTTAATTCAAGAAATATTTAAAATTAATAAAATTAATTACAAAATTCCCATTCGTTACTTTTTTTTTGCTAAATTTGTTTATATTAAAGGACCAAAATTACAATGGCTAAGGGGCATACCCCAGATATAGTAACATCATCTAAGGATCAAAGATGAGGATACGATACAAGGAAGAGATCTCGACCATTCTAGTGAGTTAACAACCAATTACAATAGTGATTACAATTAGTAGCCTTGATAAAAGATTTACAAGACGAGAGTCTTGATTTTATAAGATTTATAGTGTCTTTTGCAATAGACCGAGGTGGAATAGTGGTACCCTTGTGCATGTTTATGTTCCTTGCCTCCCAAACTTTGTAGAAGCATGTGGCTACCGTGAGGCTCAAAATATTCTTGGTCAGTTTAGAGCCTTGGTAGTTGGTGAGTTATCCAATGAGAGCATCCCATGTTATTGGGATGGAAACCTAATTTCCTAAGTCAAATGCACTTTTTAAGATTACCGAAGAATAGGTACATTCAAAGAACAAGTGCTCAAAGGTTTCTGGGTGTTGGTTACACAGAAGACAATTCCATGTTCGACCAGTGTAGTGGGTGGTGCGGTCATTTGTAGAAAGCTTCCTTAAGAGCCCAAGCCACATCATAAAGGAGTACCTTAGCACATGGAGTTTGTGCCAAAGGATAGAGCTCTAAGGCACCTGTGGTTCCCTAGCCCGGATAGAATCCTATATTTGGTTATCCTTAACAGTATTGATAACATGTATACCCCCCAAAATATGGTCGTCCTGCCGAGGAGGGATGGGAAATTGAAGAACTTGTTGCCGAAAGAGAATTACTTCATGATGGTTGCCGGTTGGGAGATTCCAGTAGGAGTCTGAGATCATATGGTTGACCTTTGTAGAGCTTGAAAGCCCATAATTGGACAATAGAGTGGTAGAGGGGTTGATAGAGACTCCATTCAACCAAGGATCATATCAAAGGGAAGTATGATTTCCCTACCCAATAATGTATTTCAGATTTTGTAGAGCACAGGGATGAAGTTTGAGGATTTGTTTCCAAGTCCAAGAGCAGACATGGCTTACCATTACCTGCCAGATTGACTTTTCTTTCAAGAGGGTGGCCTGAGTCCATTGGGCCCAAAGAGACTTCGTATCATGATTGATAATTTGAATGAAGTGATGCAACATTAAGGCAGTATTCCAATCAAGAATGTTCTTGATGCCTAATCCCCCTTCACTGGTGGGTAATGTGATTCGAGACCATGCCACTTTAGCCCTAAACTTGCACAAGGTTGGTCCTTTCCACAGAAATCTGTCAAGGAGGGAATGAATTTCTCGGAGAATAGCCTTAGGAAGCATAAAGTGTTTGCACCAATAGGTTTGGAAGGAGCAAAGGATAGATTTTATCAACTGAAGTCGACCAGAATAGGCGAGTACCTTGGAAGTCCAAGAAGAGATTCTTGATGTAATCCTTTGTACAAGAGGAACACAGTCTGCAGAAGATAGCTTTTGAGATAGTAATGGAACTCCAAGAAATTTAGAAGGTAGAGTTCCTAGTTGAAAACCTAGCAGCGATAGAATGTTGTTCACAGTGGAGGGGGTAGTATTAGAGAGGTAGCACTGACTTTTGTGAGAATTAGGGATCAGACCTGAGTAAAGAGAGAAGGATTGTATGCAGGAATTGATAATGTTGATCGCGGGTAAACTCGCATGGCAGAAGATGAGGATGTCATCTGCAAACAGTAGGTGAGTAAGTTGGCACTCTTTGGTCTTCCAATGAAAATTAAATTCTTTTGCAGAGGTCTCCGTTTTGATTTTTAGTGAAAACATCTCCATCACAAGAACAAAAAGGAATGGTGAAATGGGATCTCCTTGATGAAGCCCTCGAGAACTCCCAGAGAATCCTGCAAGAGTCCCATTTATCTTAATGGAGAACATGGCTAAGGTAATACAGGTCTTAATCCAACCAACAAAAATAGGTGGAATTGGTAAGCTTTAAGGATATCAAGAAGAATGTCCCATCTAACTGTATCAAAAGCTTTTTGAAGGTCAATCTTGAGAGCGCCACGAGAGGGACCTGATTTTCTGGTGTAACCTTTGAAGAGCTCTTGTGCCAGGAGGATGTTGTCACTTATGCTCCGACCTTTAAGAAAGGTCGATTGTACTTGGTCAATAAGCAGAGGCGGAACCATTTTTAGCCTATTTGCAAGAATTTTGGCTATACATTTGTAGATAGTATTGCAGCAAGAGATTGGGCAAAAATCTGCCATGGCAGTTGGATTGGAGCATTTGGGTATCAAGGCCAGTGCAGTTGAGTTTAACCCTTTGGTCACCGGGTTGTTGTGAAAAAATACTGAACAACCTTAGTGAAGGCTTCCCCAATAATGGACCAGCAGCTAATGAAGAAATTCACATTGAACCCATCCGGTCTTGGGCTCCTGTTATGATTCATGGAGTTGAGCACCTTGAAGATCTCAGAATCAGTAATACGAGCACAAAGAAGAGAAGCTTGATATGGGTTAATCAACTTGGTTGGAGAAATGCAAAAAGTGGTAAACCCATCAAATTGAGATCCTGAATCAGAAAATAAGTTAGAGTAGTACCCCACCGCAACTGACTCAATCTGGTCCTTGTCATGAACTATATTACCATCATCATTAAGAATCGATAGAATCTTGTTTGAATTCCATCTTTGTTTCATCATATTAGCAAAATAACTGGAGTTACGATCCTCTAAATCCAGCCATGCAGCTCTGGATTTCTACTGCATAAGGACTTCCTCCTTATCAATTGCTTGCCAGGGCTGCTTGGAGCAACTCTCCTCCCTTGCCATAAGGTTCGAGTCATAAGGATTGTCATGGAGTAGAGATTGAACCAAGTGGAGATCCTCCTTTGCAATTTTCACCAAAGTGGCTAGATTAGCCACAATATGTTGAGAGATATTAAGGCCTTTTTGGTGCATTTCAATTTTTACATAAAACATAGAAAGGGTTCCCATGAAAGTGGGAGTCCCAAGCCAACCGGACAGTGTCATGAAAGCCATAAAAAAAGTGACATGTGGTTGAAATATTGGAAGTTCCTCCTCGGCTTAGAAAACTTAATACCAGTGTTGAGTAATACCAAATAGTGATCAAAAAGTCCTCGATGAGCAAAGGTTACATGAGAGATCAAGCCGTGAGAACCAACGAAATTTCCATGGTTCGCTCAAGTTTCTTGTGGACTGGAAGAGTAGTTTGGTTATTCCACCAAGTATACAAAGGCCCAGTTGCACTCAGTGGTGCAGTCATTGAAATCTTCTTTCCCAACATTCGAGCAAGCATTAGGTTGGTTAGTCTCCTCCAAGTTCTTTATGACATTAAAATCACCCAGTAAACACCAACATTCAGTTGGGGAGAGCGTGACCAAATCAGCCCAGAGATTCCTCCTTTTGGTATAAGTATTAAGCCCATATACAAAAGAAATTAGGAAGCTAGAATTGTTAAAGTCCAAAGATTTAACTTTACAATGTATAACTTGGGAGGAAACAAAAAGGATATCCAACTACCAAAGGAGAGGATTCCATCCTACCCAAATTTTATCATTACAATGGAAGTCACAATTGAAAGCCCATTTCCATTTAGAACACAGGTTTCTAGAGATTTTTGGAGCTTTTGAAGATTTCACTCTAGTCTCAATTAAACCAAGAATGGAAAAATTATAATCTTCAATAATTTACTTAACATAAGCCTACTTAGGATTTTTATTTAATCTTCTAATATTATAGGATAACATAATTTAAGCTAATTGGGTGGGGGGTGAACCTGCTTTACCCTTGCGTTTTCTCTTCTTAGTAGCCTTGGGATTTTCCGTACCTAAATTTTATTTGTTCTTGAGGTCTTTCCCTTCTTTTTCATCAATAACCTTAAGTTTGTTGACAAGAAGAGGGTTCAAAGTAACCGGAGAGTCGGTGTCCGAGCCAATAATCTGATTAGTAAGATTCATAGGTGCAAATGTGTTGGATATAGTCTTTGCATTGCTGGGAATAGGAGTAAGAAAACCAGATTTTGCTCCCCTTCCAACTGTTACCCAGTCATTCTGAGGAGTCCCACCAGTATTGTGCGTAGTCCCATCCCTTAGTTCTTTGGCTAAACCATTTCCAACCTTGTCTACTATTGCTTGACCTTCAATATCTTGCATGCTTTCAACAGTACCAGCCTTTGGATCTTTAGGAATCCCTTGTAGTTTGCTTTGGGGCATTTTAGAGGAAAGTGTCCAAACACCAGGCATTTAGGGAATGAGGGGGGTTTGCTTTTGTATTCCACCTCCACAGATGTGAATGAGTACTCCAAAGAATTATCTTGCTTTGTGGCTACTCAAACTAAATGAGGAAAGGTAGAGGTAGCCTTGACTTCTATACAGACTCTAGCAAATTTTAAAAATTCATTATTTGTTGTCATCTCATCAGTGAAGAGAGGCTTTCCTAAAGCACTAGCAATGTAACTAATTCTTTCATCAGACCAGTAGGAAAGAGGGATATTGCTGAGTTTTACCCAAATTGGGAAGGAACTACACTCAGTTTTAGAAAACACCACTCCTTCTTTCCATTTCTGTAGGACCATGACCTTAGAGGTAAAGTGTCATGGACCGAAAGCCAAGACATTATCACAGTCTGGAGCAGAAGCAAATTTGAATATATAGTAGCCTTTACTATATAGGAATACTTAAGAGAGTCCGAGGTGACCCCATAGCCTCCTAGCTAATGGCTCAACAACTTTATAGGGAAGAGTGGAGTGAAGGAAGTACCCCACGAGACTAGCCGCCCATAACTGGTGGCCTCATTGGAGCATGTCGTCAAGAGGTATATGACATAAGTTCCCATCACCAGAAGAGGAGGGTGGTACATAAGTAACTCAGTAGTCCCGACATTAGTTTTACTAACCACATCACTCCAAGATTTGGAGGCTACTTTTAGACCTTGGTGTATTTCCCCCCTCAAGGAAGTTGTAGTAATCTTTGAATTTGAATTAAAGTCTTACTCTAGTATTCCAGTTGTGAGGTCCTAAAGTGGTTGGAGACCGTGGTGAACTCCGACCACCTACTAGAGCCAACAACAACCTCGGTTGCGGAGGAGCCAATGGTGCTAATTCTCCCACTTAGAACCTTCACCAACACACTTGACACATTGAATAAGACCGCTTTAGAAAACAACCGGAGCTCCACCGGTATAACTTTCGGTTAGGACTTTCTTGCAAAAATCTGGTGTGCTCTAGAAGTTGACCCTCTTACCATCCGATAAGAATTCTTGGACATCATTTGAAGTAACACCATGAGCTACTAGAAAGGACATCAAATGCATGTTTTCTTCCTCCCTTAAAAAGATTATGTCCCCAGAATCGCTATACAAGAATTAAGCAAATAATCGAGGATAATTTTTCATCATAACGCCTTCAAGTTCCCATGTAGCTTCTTCAGCATTGTGGTTTCTCCAAATTACCTTAACATAATGTATCACTTTATTCCTTAGTACTTGCTCTTTCCTGTCAATAATCTAAACATGAACTTCTTCATAAAACAAATCTTTTTCAAACTGTAATGGTTCATATTTTATAACATGTTTATAATTGGACTTATACGGTCGTAATATCAAAACATGGAAAATGTTATGAATATGTTCTAGTTCCGGATGTAGAGCTACCTTATATGCCACTTCACCAACTCGTCGTAGCACTTCAAAAGGTCCTATAAACCTAGGGCTTAGTTTTCCCTTTTTACCAAACCGGATTTTCCATTCCCAGGAAGACACTTTCAAGAAAACAAAATTGTCGACATTAAATTCTCGATTGTATCGGTGTTGATCCACATATTTCTTCTGCCTATCCTGTGCAGCTATCAATCTAGCCCGAATCACCCTGAAGATCTCGACGGTTTGCTGCACCAATTCTAGACCTAATAACTGGTGTTTTCCAACTTCATCCCAGCACAACGGGGTTTTGCACTTCCTGCCATACAACGTTTTGTAATGCGACATGCCAATACTTGCGTGATAACTATTATTATAGGCAAATTCAACCAATGGTAGATGGTCATCCCAATTTCCTTTGAAATCCATAATACAAGCTCTGAGCATATCCTCCAATGTCTGGATTATTCTCTCACTTTGTCTGTCGGTTTGAGGATGATACGATGTGCTCATTCTCAACTGCGTTCCCAAGCATTTCTGTAGTCATTTCCCAAAATTTGATGTGAAACGTGGATCTCTATCTGATACAATAGACACTGGGATATCGTGTCTTGATACAATCTCCTTCACGTACAATTTTTGCCAATTGATCTAGGTTAAATCTAATTTTGATTGGCAAAAAGTGTGCTGACTTAGTCAATCAATTCACGATCACACAAATCACATAATAACCTTGTTGAGTCGTTAGAAGACCTACTACAAAATCCATTATTATATGCTCCCATTTCCATTCTAGTATCTCTAATGGTTGAAACAATCCGCTTGGCCTTTGATGTTCAGCTTTAACTTTCTAATACGTTAAGCATTTTGCCACACATTCAGCAACATCCTTTTTTCATATTCAGCCACCAAAAATGATGTTTGAGATCCTAGTACATTTTTGTACTTTAGGGGTGAATCGAATATCGTGAGTTATGAGCCTCACTCAAAATTTCCTCTTTAATTTCCTATACTGGCGAAACCCAAATTCTTCCCTCAAATCTAAGCAACCCTTCCGTATCAATTTTAAATTTATCGTCTTCACCTTTAGACACTTTTCTTTTTATCTTTTCACAGTTTTCATCCTGAAGTTGTGCATTCTTCACCTTATTTACCAAAATTGAACTACTCTCCATCTGGAACAATTTTTCATCTGATTCTGTCGGATATTTAATTTCCAACTCTATCTTGGCCATTTCTGCTACAAGCTTTTCCTGAGCAGTTAACATCATTAATTTCTCCCGACCCTTTCTACTTAAGGCATCGGCAATAACATTCGCATTTTAGGGATGATAAAGAATCCCGCTTATCAACAAAACTCGATCCGGGTTCATTCTTTTTATCTTTGTCATCTTCATCTTATAGACATCATCTTAACATTTTTATTACCAGAGTTAGGAAACTCCTGAATCCTCATTCTCTAGATACTTCAAGATTCTTCTTTGAATCCTCGCTTATATATTTTAATCTTTATCTTTATCTCTCTCTCAGGTTATAGCCTAAGGTACACTTACCTAAAGTTTATAACCTACAACTTTGAGACCAACCGATACCAACCTGTGACGCCCCCAAATCCAGGTCCCTTCGATCCTCGGATCCGGTCCGCCACGATACTACTATCGTCAAACTATGTATATCTTTTATTCATAACTTAATGAATATAACTTTGCTTATTACAATTTATAAAATAAATTCTTTCCATTTCCAGGATCTGTATAATGACCCAAACTTTTATAAGTTTCAAATCTTGGTCATTTACCATTCCTGTCTTACACCATATTCGATGTTATAAAAATATGCGAAATAATTTAAACTTTTTCAATCTCCTTTGAAAATAAATCTTTTATTGATATCTTAACTTGAATCAATTACAAATCCTTCAATCAAATTATGTTATGATTCATTCTATTCAAATTACTGTATAAATCTTTACACCTCGATTAGAACTCCTCTATGTATCTCATAGTACAACTTAACATGTATTATACATCATAAACTACTATCATGTACATTTCCTAGAACCTAAATATGGTTCAAGAGCATATATTTAAATAAATCAATCAATCTCCTTCGATTACTATTGAACTATATCAATCAAGTAGCATGTAATCTTTATCGTGAGTCCCTAACCTATAAAAGTGGTTATTTGCAAGGGTGTGCTCGACAGCCCAGCAATTCTAACAGTTCCCATGCAACATATAGCATATAATAGCATATTCAGTTCATGTATTCATAATCAATTAATATTTACTACGCATGTTACTTCTCACATAACAGGCATAGAGATTTACTTCATAAGTATATCATCAAAGATCAACTTTCAAATTTCATACATATCTCATATGCATTTCATATATATATATATATATATATATATATCAACATTTGCATAACATAATATAGCTCAACTAACAGTTATCGAATTCATATAACAAATAGGAACTGAAAGACTTGCCTGATTCGTAGTTTATCAACTAGGACTTAACTGTTTAACGCTTATCTGCACTTCGTGTATTCCTACACAGTTATATAATCATGGCTTCATATCCATTAGTCATATATTCATACATTCTCAATGTAATAATAATGTTACATTGTTTCCTAACTAGGTTCGTAAAACCTACACTTCACTTTCTCATCATATTCTTAGAATATCTAGGTACGTATAGGTATACCTTAACCACTCGTACTTGACATCAACATTCATATATATTTATCACACATTTGACTCACTATATGTTCGACACATTTAAAACTCATATAGGTAAGTTCAAATGTACACATAAACGTCTAACTTAGTTGTAACTTCATACCACATCACCTATCCTATATTTTCATAGCACAAATCAGATGGTATGACATCACCAATTCAAACAATGTATCATTGCTTTATATCTTGAAAACATTCTTTTGGATTTAACATTTGAAAGTCCTAATTAGCATTCATCTCTATCACATAGCATGCTTCGTACACATTACACAGCATATTGGTCACATATTACAAGTTAAAGAAATCATATATGCCTCGAACTTGGAAAAAAAAGAAACTATTCATGGTCATAGGGATGGCGTTGCATTGCACTGTCTAGAAGCTTAGGGACTGGCAGCAATGCGTTGTCCCCTAGCCAGACCAAGGTTGAGCTTTTTCACTCCTAGTTTCAGTCCAAACTTGAACACACTTTGATTCTTATACTTCTCATGCATTCATGCTAGAAGTCTTTACATACTTGTATGACCACTTCAAGATCAACCTTATATGTTAGGGACTTTAGTTTAGGATTTTCATGAACTCCAAGCCAAATAGGGTCATGTAATCACTAGGTGTACTAATTAGCCTTATGTTCACATAAAGAGGTCACATAATCTGTACTACACATGCTCATACATATTCATATCTTTTACTCATAGCTAGCATCGTTTAACACTTGTAAACATGCTTTAACCTCATGCTTGGTTTACTTCCATTATGTTTAATATATAAAATTTATGTTTAGAGACATAATAAAACATAACATGGCATCTCAAACCTTAAAATCTAGCTACTCATACTTAATGCAACTTGATTTGAAAACATTTTGAAGTTTTCCTTTGAAATCATTTTAAACTTGAACGATGCATTTCAACACATACAAGACAACTTTAAAGCTCTTATCATATGTAGTTAAGGTATGTTAACATCTCCACAAGATCAGAATGTACATCATGTAGTATTCATGCATACTTTCTTTGATATATCAAGCTTTTCGTTTAAAAATATTTTCTAACATAAAGACTAACAAGTTGGTCATGAACACAATAACAATAATTCATAACTCATGTTCATTTACGTTTTAAAATCAGTTATGTGTATAGACTACTAAGATCAGAACTCGTAGAACATAAGTCCCATCAAAATTCATTTTCAAAACATTAAGTTTTTGTTCTAAATCTTTCAATAATCATGTTGATCACTTCACAACACATAATAAAGCTTTATAAAACATGTTATACCTCCTTTATATTTATATAAAAGTCATAGAACCAAGTTTGCAAAAACTTAGCCTAGCAGAAATCAGTAACTAAATCTGAGGTACAACAAGAATCAATGCTGCACCCTAAATATAACCGTAGCAATTGCGCCAGAACTGAACGAAAGCGATGTCGGACTTTCTGTTTTTGCGAGAGTAACATCCAACTTGATTACTAACTATTTAAACTAGTTCCAAACCATCATTAAAGAGTTCATATGTATAAACCTACTTCTTAAACACATTATAACATGTTAATTCATATCAATTGACATAGAAATTCAAGAAATTTCAAGAATTAAACAAGACCCAATTCAAGAACACAATTAGAATTTATACCTCCTCAAGCTTGAATTGGACTCCTCACATACTGAGTATGCTTCTACAATTTCTCAGCCACTTAGAACTCACAAACTCAGACAATTACAAGTATCTAAAAACTGAAAATGGAACTTCCATTTATAAAGGAAACTTGGACTTGACATTTACATTGCACTAAGGTTGAATTCATGATGTAATGGGAAGAAACAAAGGTTGTGAGAGAGTGGTTGAACAACCCACCACCAGCCATTGGCTTTGCAATTATCACATATGCTTAGCCATTTGGAAGTTACATAACTTAGCTTCTAGGTCACTATTCATGTACCTTTGTGCCACTCAATTTGGGACAAGAGAAAAAATCTCAGCAACTTGTTATTCTAAGGCTTGGTTTGGTTCTTTTAATTCTCATAATGTAATATTAATGTATAATTGTTACTATATTAGGAAAATTAGGGATTATTTATGTACTCATATCATATAATCCATGTACATTAGATACATGCAATAAAATAACACAGTTAGGCATTATTGTCCGGGTAGTTCCATAATCATCTTTACTACTCACTTAACCATATTATAACCTTATTAAGGTTTATTTAAACATTTAATTCCTTTTTCAGTTTCTAGAATACCCAAATATTTAATCATTTATGTATTAAAAGTTACATATGACTTCACTGTACTACTTGGTACCTCATATCATTAGTCCCAATTAAATGTCACACTTCATGTATTCTTAGGCCATAGGTATTATATATTACTACTGCCCACATTTTCCATATAGTAATATTATTAATATTTTAATTGGGATAAATGTCAATCAGTTGGGTACTTTCAACCCATTATCACCTTTTAATATCACAACGATTAATTAATATTAATCATTTATTTTTTTCCAATAATTATTATGCATTCCACTAATTAATAGAATATAATATTCCATAATATCACCTAATTAACCAATATTTATTCCGGGTTAATTAATTAAATATTTATTCAAGTCATGTTTTGCTAACTAAATTCCATCATGAACACTTAGTCACCATTTATGACCTTTATATGAGTCTCTAGCCTTCATTCCTTGAAATTTAAATTCCACAGACTTACTCAGAATTTTCTCTGAGATCGGCCAGCAGATCTACTGGTCATAAGCTTGAAATGGCGCAATTGCTACCATACCAATTTAGAGGCGCATAAGTTACGCCTTAGTAGAAATGAAACCTATGCTTCTAAATACTTTAAACGTCCTCCTTAAGCGTTAACTCGTCTATTATCAATCCCCTCTTTGATTCCTCATCATCGGTTACTATTTTCCTTAACAATTTAAGGATCACACTTCGAGTTTTAAAACTCTATTTCCCTTATTAGTTTAACCAACTATACATCTCCTTTACGGTTTCTTACCACCAATAACACAAAACTCGAGTATAACACATACATACATCCCTTTAATCTTCACTTCTCGCCGTGTATCAATTTACTCAATAATTCTCTAACCACTTTAAAGGTATATCGATTTTTTTCTCTCGTCAATAACGTACATGCATACAAGTCTAACCCTAGCACGCGTCGAGTCTTTAATAGTATTCAATATAGTACACTGAGTGGTTTCCCACAAACAACCAACAAATTAGTTTCCGTCTCGTCTACACTGTTTTCACAGTGAGTTAGATCGGTTACTAATTCGTATATACCTCCGCTCTCTGAAGGAATTGTTTAGCCCAGCTCCTATACATCCACCATTAAAGAGTATGGTTGCACTACCTCAGACTTAATAACTACTCGTACATATGCTCAAGAAATTGGTGATTATCAAAGATATTTTAATGTCACCAACTTACTATTTCACATATATTATTTAATATCAATAGATATATTTATCCATCTTCTTTACTAATTCATTTCTACAATTTATAACAAATATATAATAACGATATATATTTATTAAACACAACATCCCTTATTACATAGCTCATATTACCCTATGTAACACAATACCACATACCTCGTAACACATATATATTCTTATTTGAACCCTTCACATGCCTTAAGAATTTTATTTACTAAATTCTTATTTTAATATTTTCTAAAAATTCGGGTTCTTACATATATCTCACATCTCTCTCCGTACAAATAGTGCCTCCAAATCTTCAAAGCAAACACTACCGCATCCAACTCCAAATCATGAGTCAGATACCCTTTCTCGTAATCCTTCAATTGTCATGATGCATACGCAATGATCATGCCGTTCTGCATAAGCACATAACCAAGTCCTTTATATGATTCATCACTATATACCACAAAATTCCATGTATCATCTGTCCATGACAACATAGGTGCTGAACTCAATCTCTTCTTTAACTCTTGGAAACTCTCCTCACACTTCTCCGTCCAAATAAACTTAACTGTCTTCCTAGTCAAATTCGTCAACGGAGTTACGATCTTGGAAAAATCTTGAATAAAATGCCTATAGTAACCTACCAACCCCAAGAAACTTCTTACTTCTGACGGTGTCTTTAGCTGATCCCAGTTTATTACAGCTTTAACTTTTGACGGATCTACCGAGATTCTGTCCTTGTTAATAACGTGTCCAAGAAACTGCACACGTTCTAACCAAAACTCACATTTCAAAAATTTAGCATACAACTTCTCTCTTCTTAACGTCTCCAACGTCACCCTTAAGTGGTCAATGTGCTCCTCCTTGGTTTTAAAATACACCAATATATCATCAATAAATAACACTACAAATTTATCTAAGAATGGTTTAAACACCTTGTTCATCAAATCCATGAATGCTGCAGGTGCATTAGTTAAACCAAATGACATAACCAGAAACTCGTAGTGACCATACCGAGTTCTGAATGCCATTTTTGGTACATCCTCCTTCCTTACCTTCAACTGATGATATCCACTTCTTAAATCTATCTTCGAAAAGTACCTAGCTCCCTTCAGTTGATCGAACAAGTCATCGACTCTCGGGAACGGGTATTTATTTTTAATTGTGACCTTATTCAACTCCCTATAATCAATGAAGAGCCGCATTAATCCATCTTTCTTCTTAACAAATAACATCGGCGCTCCCCACGGCGATACGTTCGGCTAGATATACTCCTTGTCTAATAAATCTTGCAACTGCAGCATCAACTCTTTCATCTCTACTGGGGCCATTCTATATGAGGTTTTGGATATCGGGGTCGTTCCTGGCGCTAAATCAATCACAAACTCAACCTCCCTATATGGCGGAAGTCTAGGCAAATTGTCTAGAAATACATCTACAAAATCTCTAATGACCGGTATCTCTTCCAATTTCACAGTCTTCTTCTGAGTATCGACTATGTAGGCTAAGTATCCTACACATCCTTATCTCATTAACTTCTTGGTCTGCATCATCGTTAGACAACTCGCTTATCTAGGTGACTTGCTGCCATAAAACACCACCTTTGACGAAGTTATAAGGTTAACACATTTTTTGGCAATCAATTATTGCCCCGTAATTGAATAACCAATCCATTCCCAGTATAACATCAAATTCCCCAAGTTAAATCAGTATCAAATCCACCATCATCTCGTGGCCCTTTATATCCACCTTACAGTTCTTGTATAAAAACCTAACAGGAATCACCTCCCTATTCGTAATCTCTATGCTTAAAAGAAAATCTAATTCTTCCTAAAGCAAATCTAGGTTCTTAGCAAAATCATCGGATATAAATGAACAAATAGCACCCGAATCAAATAACACATAAGCATTAATACCATTGATCATAATAATACTTGACACCACATCCTTTGACTGCACAACGTCTTGCACGCTCATATTGAAAGTTCTGGCAGTGGGTCGATTTGATGGCACTGGCCCAGTGATAGTTAACGTACCACCATTGTTGCTTCCCTTACCTCCATTTGCACCTCCCACTATCTTTCTAGGGCAATCACGAGCTATATGATCCTTTAATCCGCAAGTGAAACAAGCTCCCTTCCTTGGGCTAGGACAATTTGGCGCAATGTGACCCTCCTAGCCACAATTAAAACACCAGTGTGATTCTTCCCACAAGTATCACAAGCTTTAAACTTCTTCTTTTGTTGACTTTCTTGCTGTCCTCCTACATTTGGATTTTTTTTTAATAATGTGGAGTTTCCCAACTGCAGTCGGACTAAGTCTCCCCACCCCGGACCAGGCTTTGCGCACAGGCTCGGCCTAAGACATGGCTTCGCCCAGAAATGTACGATCCATGGATTTTTATTCCACTTCCTCTTCTGGTTATTACTTCCACTATTGCTTCCATTAGCCTTGTTTTCATTCCCATTCTTCCTCTTCTTATGTTCTTGATTATACTTAGTTAAGGCATCGCTTCCTCCTTCCAAGATAATCGCCTTTTCTACTATTGTAGCAAACGTATTTAACTAAAACATTGAAACCTTGCTATATAGCCAGGGCTTCAACCCTTATTCAAACCTTCTCGCCTTACGCTCATCTGTATTGACTTGGTATAGAGCAAACATTTCCAACTCATTAAACTTCGTAGCATACTCTGGCATATACATGGTTCCTTACTTTAGTTCTAAGAATTGAACCTCTATCTGGTTCTGGGAGCTCGTCAGAAAGTACATCTCGAAAAACATTTCTTTGAACCTATCCCATGCTATTATTCCCTGTCCCCCACGAACCTTATCCGCCTGCAACCAATAACTAGCTTCAGATTTTAACATAAACGTTGCGAAGACGGTTTTCTAATCCTCATTGACCCTAGCAACGTCGAAAACCCTCTCCATTTCAATGATCCAGGTTTGGGCTTCAACTGGATTCATAGACCCTTGAAACTTTGGTGGTGCTTTGAAGTCCTTGAAAGTCGTAACTTGAGCTTGCGGCTGATTCGCAAGTGCTCCTGTTAACAAGGTCACCAACTGCTGAATCGGGTTAGCATTGGCCTCGTTATTGTTGTTGCTAGTAAACCACTCAAGGGGGGTGGTTGTCTTCTTCTAGGAGGCATTTTCTGTTTAAGATATACGCTTATTAGATCACCACTCAATTTCTTAAAGATTTAAGGTTTAACTTAAACATTCTATTATTAAATATTAACACATAACATTTAAATAATTTCGATATCTTATTCATTCATAATTTCTAAAACATAGAAATGATAGCAACTTTGCTATCTACATTAACTTTCCTGAACTTGAAAAGTTTCAGGATTATATACTCATCTTACCCCATTATTTATTTCGAAATATGGGATTCACAATTTATTTAACACATAATTAATCACACAACTTATTACTATTCCTATTTTGGCATATTAAGATGTCGAGCAGCTTCTCTACACTCTTTTTCCATGATACGAAACATCATTCTACGATTCATCATATACCATGGCAAGTCTTCGAACTGATCTGGTTAATAAAAGACTCGGTCCTGGGCCCTATCAATCGCAGAATGAAAAGAATAATCCATTTCATTCATCTTGGCCATCTTCGTTCGAACCTTGTCTTCAACACGATCTGCATGCTGAGTAGCCTTCATCCAAGCGTCATCTGCTCTGTCACGCTTAGCAGACTCCTCCTTCAAATCATCTTTTAGCTTCTCAACTTCAGTCTTCATCTTTTCATTCTTAGCCAATACTTATTCTTGATGGCCCTCTGTATGAACTAGGTTCCATTCTGTGTTCCCAAGACGTATATTGAGATCCTGCATCTCCACATCCTTCTGCTCTATAGTAGCCTGACGCATGTCAACCAGCTCCTTCAGCTCCTCAATCTTAGCCTTTAATTCTATATTAAGGTCATATAATTCATCATACATCTCAACTGCAATGGAGTTTGGTGGAAAATCCATATGATCCTCTTCCTCATCCTCCACCTCTATCTCCACAGAGCCCTCCTCCTCAGGAACAGACACAGGCTCCTACCCCTGTCCTTCATCAGCGACCAACAGAGAAGGCTCCCACTAGATCAACTGCTCCCAAACAACATGGACATCTCGGAGCTCATCATCTTTAGGCACCTGAGGTATCTCCTCCCTAGCTTGACTGGATCCTTCAACATTAGACATCCTGACAACAAAATACTTTAAGTTTTATTTATTACGTGACACTCATTGATACTCGCAAGCACATGAGTTGTTAACATATAGGCACATAAAGTCTTTTGTTTTTGCTAAATTTGTTTGTATTAATAAGACCAAAAAATAATGGCTAAGGGGCATACCCCAGAATATAGTAACATCATCTAAAGAGCAAAGATGAGGATACAATAAAAGGAAGAGATCCCTACCATCCTAGTGAGTTACCAACCAATTACAGTAGTCATTACAATTTGTGGCTTTGATGAAGGATTTACTAGAAGAAAGTCCTAATTTAATAAGATTGATAGTGTCCTTTGCAAGAGACCAAGGTGGAATGGTAGTACCCTTATGCATCTTTGTGTTCCTAGCTTCCCAAACTTTTTAGAAGCAAGTGGCTACTGTGAGATAGCTAATGAGAGCATCCCATGTTAGTGGGATGGAAGCCCAATTTCCTATGTCAAGTGCACTTGTTAGGATAACCGTAGGATAGGTACATTCAAAGAAAAAGTGCTCAAAGGTTTCAAGGTGTTGGTTGCATAGAAGACAGTTCCACGTCCTTCCCATGTAATGCTTGGTTCGATCATTCATAGATAGTTTTCTTAGAAGTCCAAGCCACAGCATAAAGGAGTATATGGGCACATGAAGTTTGTGCCAAAGGATTGAGCTCCATGGTACCAATGGGGTCCTAGTCCGAATAGAATCCCAAATCTAGTTAGCCTTTACCGTATGAATAGCTTGAACTTCCCATAAAATTTTGTCATTCTGTCTAGGAGGGATGGGAACTTGAAGAACTTGCTGTCAAAAGAGGATAACATCATGATGATTGCTAGCTGGGAGATTCCATGAGGAGTCCAAAATAATGTGGCTAACCTTGGCAGATGAGGGAATACCTGAGTTGGATAGTAAAGAGGTAGAGGGGTTGATGGAAGCACCATTCAACCAAGGATCATACCAAAGAGAAGTCTGATTACCATTCCCAATAATGTACTTCAGATGTTGAAAAGCACATGGACGAAGCTTTAGGATTTGTTTCCAAGTCCACGACCAATCGTGGCCTGCCTTAAACTGCCAAATAGACTTGTCTTTTAAGAGAGTGTTTTGAATCCATTTTGCCCAAAGTGACTTAGTATCATGATTGATAATTTGAAGGAAGTGTTGCATCAATAAGGCAGTATTCCAATTAAGGATGCTTTTTATGCCTAATCCCCCTTCACACGTTGGTAATGTGAGTTGAGACCAAGCCACTTTAGCCCCAAACTTACACAGATTCGGCCCCTTCCACAAAAATCTACCGAGGATTAAATGAATCTCACGAAGTACAGCCTTAAGAAGCATGAAATGCTTGCACCAGTAGGTTAGGAATGAACAAAGAATAGACTTTATCAGCTGAAGACGACAGGAGTAGGCAAGGACTTTGGAAGTCCAGGTAGAAATTCGAGAGGTTATCCTTTGTACAAGTGGAACACAGTCGGCATAGGATAGCTTTCGAGATAGTAGTGGAACTCCAAGGAATTTAGAAGGTAGAGAACCTAACTGAAATCCTACTAATGATAGAATACTACTCATGGTTGAATGATCTGTATTTGAGAGATAGCATTGACTTTTATGTGAATTAGGGATCAGACCTGAGTAAAGAGAGAATGATTGTATGCAAGAATTAATTATATTGACCGAAGGTAAGCTTACATGGCAGAAAATAAGGATATCATCTGTAAACAGTAGATGAGTAAGTTGGCAAGCTTTGGCCTTCTAATGAAATTCAAACTCATCGGCAGAAGTCTCTTTTTTGAGTTTTAGTGAAAGCATTTCCATCACTAGAACAAACAGGAAAGGGGAGTGGGGATCTCCTTGACGAAGCCCTTGAGTACTACCAAAGAAGCCTGGAAGAGTTCCATTCAACTTAATGGAGAACATGGCAGAAGTAATACAAGCCTTGATCTAACCTATAAAGATTGGTGGGAAAAAATATGCTTTAAGGACATTAAGAAGGAACTCCTACCTAACCGTGTCAAAGGCTTTCTGTAGGTCAATCTTGAGGGCACAACGAGAGGGGCCAGAATTTTTGGTGTAACCTTTGAAGAGATCTTGAGCCAAGAGTATATTATCACTTATACTTCGACCTTTAACAAAAGTCGATTGTGCTTGGTCAATTAGCATGGGCAATACAACTTTTATCATATTCACAAGGATTTTTGCTATATATTTATAAATAGTATTGCAGCAAGAGATTGGACAGAAATCAACCATGGTAGTTGGATTTGAACATTTTGGAAGCAAGGCCAAAGTAGTGGAGTTTATCCCTTTGGTTAGCCAGCTAGTGGAGAAAAAGTATTGAACAGCCTTAGTAAAGGCCTCCCCAACAATGGACTAGCAGCTAATAAAGAAGTTCATATTGAATCCATCCGATCTTGGGCTCCTGTTACGGTTCATGGAGTTAAGCACCTTGAAAATCTCAGAATCAAAAATAGGAGCACTTAGAAGAAAGGCTTGAATTGGGTCTATCAATTTGGTTGGAGAAATGCCAAAGTTGGTAAACCCATCATAGTGAGAGCCTGAATCAGAAAAAAGGCTAGAGAAGTATCCCACAGCTACTTCCTCAATCTGATCCTTGTCATGAACCATAATACCATCAGCATTAAGGATCGAGAGGATTTTGTTAGAATTCCATCTTTGCTTCATCATATTTAAAAAATAACTAGAGTTACGATCACCTAAGGCCAGCCATGTAGCTCTGGATTTCTGTTACATTAGGACTTCCTCCCTATCCATAGCTTGCCAAAGTTGTTTCGAGCAGCTCTCCTCCTTAGCCAAAAGGTTCAAGTCATAAGGATTGTCATTGAGGAGGGTCTGGACCGAGTGGAGGTCTTCCCTAGCTATCTTTACCAATGTGGTCAGATTACCCACTAAAATGTTGAGGGAGGTTAAGGCCTTTTTGGTGCATTTAAATTTTTCAAAGTAAATATAGAAAGGGTTCCCATTAAAGTGGGTATCCCAAGCCAACCGGACAGCTTCATGAATCCATCAAGAAGAGACATGTGGTTGAAATATTGAAATTACCTCTGAGGTTTAGAAAACTTAATTCCAGTGTTTAGTAACACCAAGGAGTGATCAGAAAGGCCACGATGAGCAAAAGTTACCTGTGAGAGATCAAACTTAGAGAACCAGTCTGAATTTCCCATGGCTCGGTCCAGTTTCTTGTGGACTGGATGAGAAGGTTGATTGTTCCACCAAGTAAAAACTGGACCAGTTGCTCGAATATCATCCACACCAATAGAAGTGGTGCAGTCTTTGAAATCTTCTTTCGAACATCCCAACTGGCATTTAGTTGGCTAGTTTCCTTTAGGTCCTTTATAACATTAAAATCACCCAATAAACACCAAAACGCATTTGAGGACAGAGTAACCAAATCATTCCAGAGATTCCTCCTTTCAGTATAAGTATTGAGCCCATACACAAAAGAAACCATGAAACTAGTACTGGTAAAATCTAACGACTAAACTTTACAATGAATAATTTGAGAGGAAACAAAAAGGATATCCAATTTCCAAAGGAGAGGATTCCATCCTACCCAAATTCTACCATTATTATGGAAGTCATAATTAAAAGCCCATTCTCAGTTCATACACAATTTCTTGGAAATTTTGGGAGCCTTAGAAGATTTAACTCTAGTCTCAATTAAACCAAGAATTGAAATATTATAGTCTGCAATGATTTGCTTAACATAAGCATGTTTAGGATTTTTTTATTTAATCCTCTAATATTATAGGAGGCTAACATAATTAAACTGATGGAGGGGGTGTTACCAGTTTTACCCTTGCCTTTTCTCTTCTTAGTAGCCTTGGGATTTTCCATACCTAAAATTTGTTTATTTTTTGAGATCTTTCCCTTCTTTTTCATCTATCGCCTTGAGTTTATTAACAAGAAAAGGATTCATTGCAACAGGTGAATCTGTGTCTGAGTCAATGATCTGGTCATCTTGAGTCATTGGTGCAAATGTGTTGGAGATAATCATAGCATTGCTGCGAATTGGAGTAATAAATCCAGATTTTGTTCCCCTACCCACTGTTACCCAGTCATTCTTAGGGGACCCTTCAGTAATGAGCTTGTTAACTGCATTCCCAGTCTTTGGTACTACAGTAGAACTGGTACCAACAATAGCTTGCATATTTGCCATCTTTGCCTGACCATCAATAGTAGTATGCATTATATCAGTTGTACCAGACCTTGGCCCTTTAGGAATCCACTGGTAGTTTGCTTTAGGACATTTGAGAGGAGAATGCCCAAACACAAGGCATTTGGGACATGTGGGGGGTTTACTTTCGTATTCAACCTCAACAGAAGTAAATGAGTACTCCAATGCTTCATCTTGCTTTGTGGCTACTCGAATAGAAGGAGGAAAGGAAAATGAGGCCTTGACTTCAATACAAACTCTAGCAAAGTTCAAGAAATCATTCTTAGTTGTCATCTCATCCATGAATAGAGGTTTACCAATTGCACTAGCAATATAACTAATACCTTTGTCAGACCAATAAGAAAGAGGAATATTGTTGAGTTTGACCCAAATTGGAAAGGTGTTACATTCAGTTTTAGAAAACTCAACTCCTTTCCATTTCTGAAGGACCATGATCTTAGAAGTGAAGTGCCAAGGACCAGATGCCAGAACATGATCACAATCCAAAGAAGAAGCAAATTTGAAAATGAAGTAGCCTTTGTTGTGAAGGAAAACATCAGAAAGCCCAAGATGACCCCATAGTCTCCTAGCTATAGGCTCAACAACTTTATATGGAAGAGAGGAATGAAGGAAATATCCCAAAAGACTGGCTGCCCAGATTTTATTGCCTCTAAGTAGCATTTTGTCTGGAGGTATGACAAACAAGATCCCATCATCAGAAGTAGGAGGGTGGTACGAAAGTAGCCTAGAAGTCCTGACATTAGTTTTACCAACCACATCACTCCAAGTTTTGGTGGCTGCTTTCTGGCCTGGTGCATGCTTTTTGGCCTGGTGCAGGTATTTCCCCTTCCTCGAGGGAAGAAGTGGGAACTTTTGAAATGGCTGACCCTAAGAGACCAGTTTTGACAAGACATAAGTTGGTGGGAGACTGAGCCTGATCCACCGGTTTAGAGCCTTCACCCACCTCAGTCACCGGAGAAATCAAAGGGGTTGATCCTCCCGGCCTAGAATTTTCACCAACACATAAGACCTGTCGAAAAGCACCACCCAAGCAATGTTTTTTTTATAGTAACTAGAATCTTCACCAACACATAAGACCTGTCAAAGTTGCTTGTTTTTAATAATAGTTTTATTTTGAATTATTGAAAGTCAATATCTTGGCGAAATTTTGTGTTTGATGCAAGTTTTTTTTAATGAGTAGTACTTTTACATGCAAAATATATATATATATATATGATGTTATTAATTCAAGTTAAATAAATTTCTATTATTTATAGTTTTAATTTTTGAATTTTAAGGCTTTATAAATTAATTTCAAAAGATTAAAATGTGAGTCTCTGGATTTTAAAAAGTCAAATGTGGCATTTTTATAAAATAAATATGGTCAAAAAATTGTGAAACTAAATAAAGTTATTATATAAGTATTTCAGATGTGATGAGACCAGGCAGGCCGCATGCACCAAGTAGGCGATAAAAATTGTCTCATACATACAACTGCAAAAGCTTGATGTTTGCTTCCCCGGAGGACTAGTCCTTGTCACTTTACCACCTAAAATCCAACAAAATCATGTGAATTTGATTATACATTCCTCCTATTCCTATTCCTATTCCTATTGCTACACAGTAGTAAAAAGCAAGTTCTATTTTTGTTGTTGTAATTGCCTGGTCATTTCTACATGCAATTCATGATACAGAATTAATTTTAGCAACACATATATATATATATATATAGATTCAGAATTGAATCTTCAGCACTTAACGTCCATTATTAGAATTATATAGATCGATGGAATTAATATCGCACTTATTTCCGGTGATAAATTATTTAATTAAGGAGAGAGAAGAATGATAATTAAGATGGGTTCTTAATTTTAGGTGGACATAAAAATTTGACATGAAAATTAAACATGAGTGTATTTAAATTTCGTCTATTTGTATTTTTATTTATCATTGAGAGTCAAAATATAAATAAGTGAAATTCAAATACACTCAAATTTAATTTTCATGCCCACGTAGAGTTTTTGTTTGAAGATATATAAATATATAAGATCTTAAACTTCTTAATTAATTCTTAATATATATGCTCTTTTAATTTTGAAATAAATTGGAAACAAATTAAAGGAAGTGCTGGGATTGACTTATACTTCTGCGGGTTCGACGAATAATCACTACGACTACCTCTAATGTATTAGGCCTCATGTGTTTGGGTTCATGTTATAGCAGCTAGGGTTTTTCTAGTTACTATAAAAAAAACATTGCTTGGTGTGTGCAGGGGAGGAACTCAAGGGGATATTTGGTTTAGTACTTAACACAGGTACCTTGTGTGCACTTGGGAAATTGACCCTCTTACCATCCAACAAGAAATGTTGAACATCATTGGAAGTAATCCCATGAGCTATTAAAAAAGATATTAAATGCATGTTTTTCTTCCTTTCAAACAAAGCTTCCTCCTTGTCTTTTTGAGAAAAATGATGAGTAGCCGAGAATATTTCCCTAGCACTGGCCCCCATAGCATGACCGATATCCATATCAGGAGTCAAAGCATTGGTTGAAGAGTCCTCAGACCTAATATTGGTACCCATACCACCCATAATGGGAACTGACTCCCTCATTTCCTCGACTCCAGGATGAGGAGGTAGAGATTCCGGTGAGTTCGGATGAGAAACACCAAACTCGGCAAATAGGTCTTTAGAAAGACTTCTCTCTAAGTTCCCTGCAGAGAGATGGTTGTGACTAACCATTATGGAACAGAGGAAGATGGAGAGCGAAAGATGGAGAGGTGATCAAATAGTACTAAAGAGAACCTAATAGAAAAGAAGAAGGTTATCAGCAAAGGAGCCATAAATTGTGACAGGTATGAAGGGAAGAGGACAGAAAGTTAGGTAGGAGATGGTCGGATAAGAAGTTTAGAGAGAAGGCAGAGAGAAAAGGTTAGAGAGAGAAACATCACGACTTTTTTTCTCTAAACTTGCACATAAAGTCTTTTATTATTTATCTTTAATGAATTCCTTAATCCATTCCTTAAAACTCGATAAGAGTTATCACCACTATGTTTTTGATTTCCTTAAAGGTTACTTGCTAAGGTTTTCCCCACCTAAGGTTCATAACCTAAATTTTTGATACCAACTTGTGACACCCCCAAATCTGGGTACTCCATTCCCACAGGATTTGGTGCTCACTATTCAAAACAATCACATCCAACTACTCATAATCTAGGATAAAGTCATAAATTAAATAACTTAAACAATAATCCTCCCCATTAAAGGGTTACATCATCTTAAAACAAATCCTAGGTAATCTAACATTAAATTATTACATAATTCTGTAGAATACATCATATAATTAAATAAGTCTCATAACACTTGGATTCTATTAAATAAAACCAAACAAGTCTTCATCATTTGGACATCTTGCCCGTGCCCTTGCTAGTAGACGGCTTGTCAACTTTCTCAACTTTAGCTGCAGTGATATATGCAAGAGTGAACAAACAAGTGCTCACAAATATAATGATGACAGTAATAACATCATAGAATAAACAATAAGTACTGAATAATGAAGAACTCGACCTTTAAATCAAGACTGGAAAGTTAGATCAAGTTATATATCTGAGGGTCTTTAGACCACGAACTATGTCCTAGGTTATTAAGTATTTCTACTTCAACCTTTATTAGGCGTTAGACTATATGGACCTTTCTCCTTCTCGTACTTAAGGGGATCAGCCCTTCGTACCATGTATTGTGCACAAACATCTTAACGCTAATGCGTAAATAATCCCCTATATTAGGGTTGTTCATCTCAATTTGACTTAGGATTTCCACACTAAAGAAAGTTTAGTTTGGATTAGCTTAAAAATGGTTCTAGAATTTTAGAACACTTATTGACTAGGGACCGGTCAATTCAATAAAGACTCATTAACTATTTCAGGGTTTGATACAATAAAATGATATTGAGCTACAAGGTTTGAATGGATTGACTCACAACAATATACAATTGAATAAAGCATTGTATAGTCAATGTAATGTCTTCAAAAGATTTAGAAATTTTTATACGAATTAATGAGCAATTTAAGTTTTGCAATAACAAGAGACAATGGATAAGAACTTGAACATTTATAAACACAACATTAACAAGCTCAAGATTAGAAAACTTGCTCAATGAAAAGTAGGATTTAGAAACTTGCGTGATAGTAGACAAGATAAGATAATGAACTTGCTCTATGTAAAGAAATAAGGTTTAAGAACGTGCCTCGTGCGTAGGCTACACAACTATAACACACGTTCGTTAAAAACCCTACATATATCATTAGAATTGCAATAGCGAATAGTTACACTAACACTAACCCTATATGTTTAGTTCTAATTTAAATCCAACTTGTTAACACAATTCAAATTCTGACTTTTAAATTAACATCACGTCACCAGTCTGAAATCATAAGGCTATCATAGCAACATAACCTTTAAACCACATATCAAGACTTAAACAAATAGCAAGTTAAAGTTTTTCACAACTAATTTTAAATCATTGAATACATGTTTACAATCTATTATAGAACCTCATTACATGTTTAACACATTATCATGCACCTTAGGCTAGGTTAGGCTAACATGTTATGGACTAAAAACTAAAAAAAAACTATTTCTGCTTAGGGGAGGCGCAATTGCACTACTACCTACCCTAAGCTTCTTAACCTGGCAGCAATTGCTACATTGCTCAATCCTTAAAACCCAACAATTCTTGCATGCGTCGTTTACGCCTTTGGTACCAAATAATACTAGCGCCATATCTGTGAGCATGTAAACTTGTAGATTAAATCCCCGCCTTCACATTTCATTCCCAATCAACCCAATTTTTCCCTAGTTAAGTAGAAATTCACAAACCCAAAAGCTATAAACTAATTAACAACATCACTAAGCATGCATATCAAGAATTCTAATAACATAAACATCTTACACAATCAATTTTAAAGGATTAAAACCATGTTTTTACTAGTTTTCTTCATTTTCCAACATGTTTAGCAAATTTAATTACCAAATCTTCTTTTCTTAATCAAATTATACCATACGAATTGCGTTCTTTTCGTAATTCAACATACTAACATGTTTAACAATCAATTTATAGATTATCAAATAAATTAAACACTAATTTTGACTCTAAAATCATACATGTCATATATATATATATATATATATATCACCAAAACTCAAGAACAACAATAGTCTTCATTTACAACACGATTTCATGGATTTTAACCTCTGAAATCTATTTCTAAATGATAACCAATAGATTATATATACACTAACCCATACATGCAATTCAATTCCTCATAAATTGGCCATAGAAGAACTTTGGGTAAAAATTCAACCATGTTTCTCTCTCTAAGTTTTTTGCTCTACCCTCTCTAACCTTTTCAAAATCGGCCCCCTTTTACTCCTACCTAACTTTTCTGACTTTTACCTACTTTTTTTGTTTTCTTTCTTTCTTCCGTTCGGCCCCATTCTCGCTCCCATTTCTCTCTTTTAGCTCAGTCTCCCCTCATTCCGACCGTCTCTAGCTTCTTTCCCTTTCTCTTTCTTCCTTCATTCCTCTATTCTCTTCTCGTTTGATCTTTTCGGTTCTTTTCCATGGTTGACCACTCCCACCTTTCTGTTGGTAACTCGATCAGTAGTGTTTCCAAAGACATATTTGAGGAGTTTGGGGTTTCCAAACCTAACTCTCCCTCTATTGATGTATCAGCTATGGCTGAATCGGCCCCCTTTCCAGTTGAGATCCCGGCAGGTGCTGATGCATCCTTTGACTCCGAGGCTAACAGTGTAGCAAATGATAGTATTGGGGCTCATCTCGAGTCATCTATGTCTAAAATTTTCAAGGCGGCTCAACTCCTTTCTCATCAAGGACGGATTGATGCTGCTAATAAACGAAATAAGAGTAACATTCTCATAGATTTTATTTTAGCACAGGGATTATCTGTTCAACACATTAATGATTTTGCTAGTAATCTATTAGACAAGTTGATGAGCTTGATATATTTGTTAAAAGTCCCCTTCGAACTCTTGGCTCCAAGAATACAGTTTTAGCCCCTGGCTCCGCTGCCTCTACCCCTACTGTGGCCACTGGTTTGGTAGATAGTCCTGGCTCCCCTTCGGCGCTAGGGGTTTTAGGAGGTGTGCTTGGTTTTGGCCCCACTCAGTCGGCTAACTTGGCCCATACTGTTAGTCCAACTGGTTTGGTCACTAAACAATCCTGGAGTTCTGTTGTGGCTAAGGCCCCCCCCCCCGAAGTCCTATTTAAACCTTGTATACTTTCCCCCTTCTCCTCCTTCTAGTGAAAATGGTTCCATTACTATCAAACCTCCTTCTGATGTTCTTCTGTTGGGGAATAATCTTTGGAACTCTTGTTTGATTGCTAGCATCATTCACTCCAGGCTTCCATTTAAACTTGTTGCAGAGAGTGTGCATAAGCTATGCGATAAGTATGTCCTGCAAAAGATTTTTCTTCAGGATAAAGGATATTTTGTCTGTAAGTTCTCTTCCCCTACCGAACGTGATAATATCCTTACTCTTGGCCCTTGGTACATCTTTAATAGGCTTCTTTATCTCAAACACTGGAAGGAGGGAATGGATTTCCAGTCAGAATCCTGTACTAAGACTCATGTTCGGGTAAATTTTCATAACATTCCCATGTCTTATTTATCTACCCCTGGTTTGGGCTACCTTGCTAGTGGTATAAGGAAGCCTCTATTTGTGGATAAAGTTATTGAAAAACTAGAACCAATAAATTTTGCAAGGATGTGCATTGAAGTCTCTTCTTCCTCCACCTTCTCTTCTAGTCTGGATGTTGTGGTTCTTGATGAGGAATCTAAGACAGAAAAAGTTGTTGTTAAAGTCGAGTACCAGAATAAGCCTCAACTCTGTTCTTATTATAAATCTTTTAGGCACTCTCTTTTTTGTTGCCCCTCCGCTAACTTCAAATGTGTTCCTAAGCCTCCTCCTTTGGTTCCTGACCAGTCGGTTACTTCTGGAGCTTCTGTCATTCTGTATGTTCCTCCTCACGCCTTGCCTTCGGATAGCTGGACTTTGGTGGCTAAAGGTCCCAAGCTTGTTGGTTCTCCAGCTTCTAAAGGCCCTTCCCCCTCTCCGGCTGCGCCTAGTCCAAATCCTTTTAACCTTATTTCTCCCTTGGATGGTTTTTCGGATACAGATACCACTCCTTCGCCCAACCCTCTTGTGATCAAACTAAGACAAATTGATGAGAAGGATGTTTGTGACCTTAAGCATAAGGCCAAAAGCTCTGTTGACACAGGCCAAGTACCAAAGAAAAAGATCAAAGGAGTGGGAAGCCACAAGTCCCCTACTTAAATTTCTTCCCATTTATGTTATCTTTTTGCTCTATGAATATTAGAGGTGTTAATAAGTCCCATTTATGTTATCTTTTTGCTCTATGAATATTAGAGGTGTTAATAAGCCTCCCAAGCAGGCTAGTGTCCATGCTCTCATTGATAAACATAGTCTCTCTTTTGTTGGTCTTATAGAGACTAGGGTCAAGAGCACTAAGGCCATTGCTATTTCTAAGACTATTTATAAACACTAGGAATGGCATTTTAATTATGACTTTCATATTAATGGTAGAATTTGCATTGGTTGGGACCCAAACTTTTGGAAAGTCAATATTCTATCTAAGTCTTCTCAATTTATTCACTGTTTTGTCTCTCTATTAGTCTTGATAACCAATTTTTTGTCACTATTGTTTATGGGCTTAACACTCCTACTGAGAGGAAGGTTTTGTGGAAAGATATTAGGGATCTTGCTCAGAATATTGACAAACCTTGGTCCCTACTGGGTGACTTCAATGTTGTTCAATCTCTGTCCGAAATTAATGGAGGTGCAATCACTTGGGACTATGGAATGCAAGACTTCAAAGACCAAGAAGATATATCATATGCAATGTTTCTCTCTCTAGAAATTTTGTTATGCCCTCTCTCCTACTTTTCTATTCTGTCCCCTGCCCACCCACCCACCCACCCACCCAACTAATTTCTCCAGCTCCCTAAATTTCCCAATTTTCTTTTCCCTCTCTCCCTCCTTTTTTCTTCTTTGGCCCTCTTCTCGATTTTCCTGGCTTCCTCCGTTGATCCTTTCCTCTCTTTCTTCCCGTCCTTCTGTTCCTGGAGCCATGGTTGACCATCCTCATTTGTCTGCTAGAAACTCGGAAAGCAGTCAACCCCGTGATTTTTTTGATGAATATGGGGCTTCAAACCCAAACTCTCCCCTAAACTCTGTTGAAATGGTGGAATCTGAGGCTATCCCCTCAAATGTATCTGTGAGCTCTAGTGACTCTACAGCATTTGACATCCCATTGGGTGAGGGTCCGGCATCCCCCACGGCTGCTCAAGAGATTTTTAAAGTCGCCCATCACTTCTCTAGGAATGATCGAGAAGAAGCTCTTGCTGAAAGGAAGAAGAATGATAAGCTTATGGATTATATCACTGCTTTGGGTCTTCCTCTTGATGATGTAAATAACTTATCTACCATAGGGACCTGTGCTGCTTTAGTCAATGTACGCAAGGTACTTGATGAATGTCCTGTGTTTGGACAAAGTTCTTCAAAGATTGGCTCCTCTGCACCCCTTGTTGCTCCGATGGCTGGTGTCGGCCCTCTTATCCAAACCTTTTGTGTTGGTGAGGCTTCAACACCCATGCTCTGTCTCGACCCTTATGGTCAATCCTTACCTACTCCCCCCATTACACGGTCTAGCACGCTTTCAGACTATGGTTTAGTCAAGCCCAACTCTCCTGCTCCCCTGGAGGAGGGAGAGATCCCCTGTCCTGATCAAGGCATTTCAAAAAAGTGGTGTGACATTGTTACTGTAAATACTCCATAGTCTTCAAGTTCAAATTGGTCTTAGATAGGGACAATATTTTCGCATCTGGCCCTTGGCATTTAGCTTTAAAGGTCCATATCCTTCAACCTTGGAAGGCTGGAGTTGAAGTTTCCAAAACTGAGAGCTCTAAAATTCCCATCTGGGTAAAGTTAAGTCAGGTCCCTTATCCTGACTGGTCTATTGAAGGTATAAGCTACATTGCCAGTAATATTGGGAAGCCTCTTTTTGCCGATGAGATGACTACAAAACTAGACCCTATAAGCTTTGCCAGAATCTACATTGAGGTGGATGTTAGCTTCTCTTTCCCAAGCTCCATCAAAGTTGTTGTCTTTAATGAGGATTTAAACGAGGAAGTGGTACTCCCTATTGCTGTTGACTACCAGAGAAGACCCCCAGCATGCCAAGCCTGCAAGGTTTTTGGTCTCTCCTCCTTGAAATGCCCAAAATCCAACTTCCAGTGGATCCCCAAGGCTACTTCTCCTGGTAAAAATAATTTTGGTCCCTTGCCTCCCTCTTCTCAGAACCTTTTGCTGACTAAGTCTTCAGCTCCTGTTGATCACAGGCCTTCGGGCGAGACGGCTCCTGATAATTCGAAGTGAGTTACAGTCTCTAAAGGGGGAAAGCCCTCTGTCTTGGCTGACAATTTTTCACCTCCTGGGTGTAAGGCTACTGTTAACTCCTTCTCCCCTCTTGCAGGCCAAGCGTGCAGTGCTCAAGCCCAATCTGACATTGAATCCCCTATCGCCCATAATCCTATTGTTGACAAGCTTAAGTTGGTTAATGAGAAGGACTGTAAGGATATGAGACAGAAAGCTAGAGCTGGGAAAGAACTCTCAAAGTCGGCCAAAAAGAAAATCAAAGGCCAAGGAGTTTCTCTAGCTCCAACCTAAATTATGTTAGCTACATATAATGTCAGAGGTCTAAATAAAAAGCCAAAGCAGGCTTATGTTCGTCAAATGATTTCTGACAATAACATTTCTTTTGTTGGGTTGCTTGAAACTAGAGTCAAGAAGCAGAACGACTCCAGAATTTCTAATTATGTCTGTAGGAACTGGCACTGGGTTTGTAACTATGACCACCATGCTAATGGTCGCATTTAGGTAGGATGGAATCCAAACTTTTGAAATGTGGATATCCTTTTTGTTTCCTCCCAATTAATTCATTGTAAAGTCAAGCAACTCAATAGTAATTCCAGTATTTTTGTTTTTATTGTGTATGGGCTGAACTCCATTGTTGAGAGGAGAGACCTATGGAACTCCTTATCTTCTTTTAATAGTAATCATTGTTGGTGTATTTTGGGCGACTATAATGCCATTAGAGATCTTACCAAATCTGACAGGGTGGATGATTCTTGGAACTGTGGTATGGAGGACCTAAGAAACTGTATGGAATAAATTGGGGCTGAGAACATTAGAGGGGTTGGCCCTCTTTTCACTTGGTGAATAATCAAGTTGAACACCCTATTCATAGGAAATTGGATAGGGCCATCGGCAGTGAAGATTGTTTCACATCTTTTCCTAATGCTCTGGTTACGTTTGGGCCTAGAGGTATCTCTGACCACTCTCCAGTTATTCTCAATACCGGATCCCCTCTTGTCAACCCCAAGAAGCCCTTCCAATTTTTTAATCACCTCTCCAAACTTGATGGTTTTCTGGATTGTGTTGCTGCTATCTGGGACCGTCCCATGCATGGTAACCCCTTCTCCATTTTTTCTGAGAAATTAAAATTGACAAAGAAAGCCTTGATCTCTTTGAACAGACTCTCAGGAAATGTTACTTCTTCTGTCAAACTTGCTACGGATGCCCTCCACCATTCTCAAATTCTTCTTCAAGTTAATCCTCAGGATGTGGCTCTTCTTGATTTTGAAAGAATCTGTCTCCAATCTTTCTGGCAGGCACTTGAAATGGAGGAGGCTTTGATGCACTAAAAGTCTCGAGTTACTTGGCTCGCTACTGGGGACCGCAATACAAAATTCTTCTCCAGTATGGTAAAAAGTATATGGAATTCTAATAAGATACTCTCGATCAAAACTGAAGATGGGGTGCTTGTTCATGGCCAACGAGATGTGGAATTGGTTGCCACTAAGTATTTCCAGCACCTTTTCAATCTTGATCCTGGCCCTTTTGTGCAACCGAATATGAATTTCTCTCCTGCTAATTTCATTAGTCCAGGGCAGGCTGCTCTCCTCACTGCTCCCATCACAGATGAGGAAATTTTCTCCACCCTTAAATCTATGAAGAAGATTAAATCCCCGAGTCCGGATGGGTTTAATGTAAATTTCTTTTCTCATTGCTGGGTTCTTGTTGGGAAAGACTTCTCAAATCTTGTTAAACATTTTTTCACTACATGTTATATTCCTAAGGGTATTAACTCTACAGCCATTGCTCTCATTCCCAAGTGTGGAAATCCATCCGAAATGTCTGATTTCGGCTCATTTCATGCTGCAACACTATCTATAAATGCATCTCCAAGATCCTTGCATGTCGGCTAAAGGCGGTCCTTCCCACTATCATTAGAAAGTCTCAATCTACTTTTATTAAGGGGAGAAATATCAGTGATAATATTCTTCTCGCTCAAGATTTGTTAAGGAACTATAATAGATCATCTGGCCCTCCTCGTTGTGCTCTTAAAATTGACCTTCGAAAGGCATTTGATATTGTAAATTGGGATTTTCTCCTCTCCTCCATGCAACGTTTTAGGTTCCCTCCAATCTTCATTAGATGGATTCACTCTTGCATATCTACAGCTATGTTCTCCATCAAGGTCAATGGTTCCCTTGCGGGTTATTTTGGGAGTACTAGGGGTCTTAGGCAAGGTGATCCCCTATCTCTTTACTTATTTGTGATTGTCATGGAAATGCTATCTACTAATCTCTTTGAGGGTGCTATGCTCCCGGATTTCAAGTTTCACTGGCGAACTAAAGAGTGCAATCTCACACATCTCTTCTTTGTGGATGATATCCTTGTCTTTTGCCATGCTAGCATCAAATCTATGAGCATCATTATTTCTTGCATTCAATCCTTCTCTCTTTTCTCTGGCCTCATTCCTAATGTCCACAAAAACCAATGTTTTATGGCTAACATATATCAGATGACATCCACTACTATCCTTTCCCTGTTTGGATTTCAAGTGGGTACCCTACCTATCAAATTCCTCGGACCCTCTTATATCATCAAAGCTTTCTTACACGGACTATCTTGCTCTTATTCACCAAATCACTTCTAGAGTTACATCTTGGACTTCCATTGCCTTAGCCTATTCTGGTCGTCTTCAACTCATCAAATCTATTTTATTCTCCATCCAATATTTCTGGAGTGCACATTTCATATTTCCCAAAGCGGTATCCAGAGATATTCAATCCATTTTATGCAGGTTCCTTTGGAAAGGCCCCTCTTTAGGAAAAATTTGTGCATGTGTTGCATGGAATAAGCTCTGTCTCCCGTCTCTCTGGGGGGGTTAAAGAGCATCATTGAATGGAATAAATCTTTGATTATGATGCACTTGCTTAATATCATCCGTGTGGATTCGTCCTCCTTATGGGCCAATTAGATCATTACCACTGTCTTGAAAGGGAGGAATTTATGGAATTATCAAGCCCCCTCAGATTTCTCTTGGATCTAGAAACAAGTCCTCAAGCTCAGGCAAACGGCTTGAAATCATGTTTCTTACATTGTTGGTAATGGCTCTAACACAAGTTTATGGTTTGACCCCTGGATAAATGGTAACCCCATTAACCATAGTAAGACTCTGCTGGCCAACTCTGGGCTTTCAGCCAAGGCCACTGTGGCTGATATTATTTTTAACTCCTCTTGGTTCCTTCCATCGAGTTAACACCATGAGATGATTGAACTTAGAAGTCTCATTGAGGCTCAACCTATCCATCCTCTCTCTAATGACCACATTGAATAGAATGGTCTTTCTATTTTGAATCTGAAAGCTCAACACGTTTGGGATTGCATTAGAACTAAAAAGTCTACACTTATGTGGCATAAAATTGTCTGGCACAAGCTACACATGTCCCCCGGTTCTCCTTTATCTTGTGGTTAGGATTTCTTAGAAAACTTCCTACTAATGATATCACTAGGCACTACTTGTCTGGCAGATCTTCCTCATGCCCTCTCTGTCAGCGACATGATGAAAGTTTTGACCATCTATTTTTTGAATGCCCATACTCCTCCTCCATTCTGCAGAAAACTCTTGAATTGGGTGATTGGTCTAACGTACCCATGGACTGGACTGGTGTCTCTTCGTTCATCATCTCCTTCCAAGGTGGGAAACTCTCAAAGCTTATCCTTTATCTTACTTTTACTGCTACCTTCTACAAGATTTGGGAAGCAAGAAATATAAAGACTCATTCGGACAAGCTTACCCCCCCCCCCCCCCCCCATCCATTGTTGCAAAGGATATTACCCATATCATTAAATCAAGGCTGTACTCTTACTCTCTCTTTATCAAAGCATCTCACTCTTTTCTTTATTATTGCAACTGGTTACTCTGATTTGGTCTTGATGTTGCTTCCTGCTTGCTTGGGTCTCACTGCTTGGGTCTCACTACAGTGGTCAGATACAGGTTCTTTAAGCAGTTGCAGTTAGTTGTTTCTGCAGGTTCTAGTGCTGGGTGATCGTGCAGTAGCATCTGCTACTGGTTCTAGTTCTGCTGTAGCAGTCGCAGTGAACTGCCTCTGCAGGTTCTAGTGCTGGGTTCTAGTTGCTGAGTTCTAGGTTCTGATTAGTGGGATTGGGCGGCTGATTCTGTTTTCTCTTGTTGGTGTTGGGCTGGGCTATTTTTTGATTCTTCTTATTCTCTTGTTGGCGTTAGGCTGAGCTGATTCTACAGTTGGTCTGAAATTTGCTCATATTTACTGGGCTGTTTGCTACTATTTTTACTGCTGGGCTACTGGTATCCTAGATGTGATGTTATGATTTAGTGGGTTGGTGGATGCTAGGGGCTATAAATGCCATGCTGCAAATGTCATCCTAGTAGGTTTTGGTTTTTGAGGCTAGGGGCTGTAAATGCCATGCTGCAAATGCTGGTCATTTCGCTGTTAGGTATGCTTGGGTGTTTTGTGTTGCAGCTGTTAGAACTTTTTGGGCGTCTGTCATATTGTGCGAGTTGCTATGCTTGGGGAGGCTGCCTTTGGTAGATGCTTCCTACTCTTGCCAAAATGATTCTGATGTACTATCTCTGGTGCAGTAGCAGTTTTTGCTTTGGGTTTGCTGCTGCAGGTTGAACATTCTGATCTGGAAAGGCAGTTCTTCCGTGCCTTCTTGTAGTTGCTCTTCAACTGTTATGATGATCTATTTGGGCTAGGGATGGTTTGGTTGTGTATATCATCACTGATCTATGGGTTTGGTGTGCTGTGAGTGGGGTATAATATTGTTTGCTACTGCTGCATAGTTGGGTTGCTAGTCGTTTGATGTTTTTGCTGCATCTGTGTGCCTTTGCAGTTGCTATGTTCTGTTTGGGCTAGGGAGGGATGTTGTTAGCTTTGGGTTGATGACATGGTCTGGGAGGCTGTTGCAGCTGGGTTACTGTTGGTTCTTTGCTTCTTCCCTTTCTCTTTTAAGTTGTTACTTTGTGGGCTGCTTCTGCAGCCGGATGTGGGCTATGATGGGTTACAGCCTTGTTATCCCTTTTGTTATTTCATGTTGTTGGGTTGCTTCTGCTCAATGCTTATATGGGGTTGGTGTGTGGCTGGTTCTACTGGAATGGTACTATGTTGGTTTCTGCTTTGTTGGGACTGTAGTATGCTAAGTGGGGTCAGCAGTAGATGCTTCATGCACTCTTTGGGGCTCATGTGCAATATGGGTGTTGGGCTTCTATTTTTTGGGTGGGCTCTACTGCTGTCTTCTGGGCAACTGTTACTGCATTTTGTCTGTCTTCTCGGCAGCTGTTTCTTTGGGCTAGCTTCTGCTGCAGTTTCTCGGCAGCTGCTGGGATGCTCGGCGGGGTGATTCGGCTGCTGTGTGCTATGAGCTGTGTGCTGTTGGTTGTGCTCGTTTGGGCTGTTATCTGTCTTGGCAGTTGGCTTCTTGACAAATTTTGTTGTTGTAGTTGCACTGACTATTCTCTAGCATTATTGATTGTTTATTATTGTTGGTTTGCTCCTTGTTGGATCCTTGTTTGCTAGTTTCTAGCCTGGTTTACTACAGCCATCATAGGGCCTGTCCTATGATGGCTATGGTATACTCTGGGGTTTTTTTGACCCATTTACTTTGTACCCTTTCTTTCTTTTATTACGGTCTAAATTTAGAAAAAAAAAAGACCTCTCTGATTTGTTTTTGGTGGACCTCTGAGCCTCTGCTCCCCTCCTCACTTGGTGGGACTCTCAGTTAGCTAATCCGACCTACAAAAAGTTGGATAGAGCTTTGGTTAATCACCTATGGCTGGATTCTTTCCCTACCTCTTAGGCCCTTTTTACTCCTCGCCAACTTTCTAAACATTGTCCTGTGGTGGTTAAGTTAGGATTGGCTATTTCCTCACCTTTCGAAACCCTTCCAGTTCTTCAACTTCATGGCTGGGCTAGATAATTTCATGGATGTTGTGTAATCTACTTGGAATACCCCTGCCAAGAAGCTCAGGGTTGTTGCAGATCCTTTCGAGTAAGCTCAGGGCTGTCAAGAAGGCCTTAATTATTCTGAATCGTGTTAATGGTAACCTCTCCTCTAATGTTGAGAAATCTAGAGCTCTTCTTCATGCTACGTAGCAGGCTATTACATTGAACCCTACCGATCCTCATCTCCTTTCTCTTCAGCAGTCTCAATTGGCTACTCATTTGGCTGACCTTTTATGTGAAGAAAATCTTCTGAGGCAGAAGTCTAGGATCCAATGGCTAAAGGAAGGGGACAAGAATTTTGGCTTCTTCCATAACCAAATTAAGAACAGATGGAACCAAAATAAAATCTTATATATTGAAAATGTTGTGGGGGGATTTGTGCTTTGGACACTCGGCTCTCCAAAGTATTTCAGTTGACCCTTTCCGTTCTCTGTTGGGCAGTCCTCCTCTTGCTGAGGGTCAAGCTTCCCCGGACCTGGAGTCTTTAGTCTCTTCCAAGTTATCATCCCAACAAGCTCTGTTGCTTAAACGAGACGTCACTGATGAGAAGATTCTTAATACCTTAAAGCACATGAAAAAGAATAAGAGTCCTGGCCCGGATGGTTTTAATGTTAATTTCTTTCTTCTTACTTGGGATATTGTGGGCCCAGTCTTCACTGCTACCATTCAGTCTTTCTTCCGTCAAGGTTGTCTCCTTCGAGGCACAAATGCTACAGCTATTGCTCCTATTCCAAAAACCGCTAACCCTTCTTCCATGAATGACTACAAACCAATTTCTTGTTGCAATACCACCTATAAATGTATTTCTAAGATCATTGCCTCGCGTCTCGTGGGTATCCTTCCTTCTATCATTTCGCCAAGTCAAGCTGCTTTTATAAAAGGTAGAAGGATAGGTGACAACATTCTTCTTGCTTAAGAACTTTTCAGGAATTATCACAGACCCTTCGGGCCGCCTAGATGTGCTATAAAAATTAACTTAAGGAAAGCTTTTGATTCCATTTCTTGGAATTTCTTAATGGCTGCTCTTCCTTCCTTTAACTTTCCCCCAAAATTCTTGTTCTGGGTTAAAGCTTGCATTACCTCTACTACCTTCTCTGTCAAGGTCAATGGAGTTTGTGGCTATTTCAAAGGATATAAGGGGCTTAGGTAAGGTGACCCCCTTTCACCTTATCTTTTTGTCATTATCATGGAAGTTTTTTCCCTTATGCTTTCTAAGGCATCCAAGCTTCCCTCTTTTCATTATCACTGGAAGACGGTTGCCATCTCCCTCACTCATCTATGCTTTGCGGATGATCTTATCATTTTTTATCGGGGTGACATTGGCTCTGTTAGTACCCTCAAACTTTGCCTTGATCAGTTCTCCTCTCAGTCTGGCCTGCTTATAAATGCCTCGAAGAGCATGTGCTTTCTTTCCCATGTCCCTCCTGACACTAGCGATGATATTCTGTCTTCACTGGGATTCTAGTTGGGTTCCTTCCCTGCAAAGTTTCTTGGTGTTCCTTTGATCACAACCAAACTTAGTCTAGCAGACTACCAACCTCTCCTCGAAAAGATTAAATCCAGAATTTCTTCGTGTACTAATAGATTCCTCTCTTATGTTGGTAGACTGCAATTGATCAAATCGGTTATCCACTCTATACAAGCCTATTGGTCTGCTCACTTTATTCTCCCTGCCTCTGCTATCAATGACATGAAATCTTCCATGTCTAGATTCCTCTAGAAAGGGCCTTCTATGGGTAAATTTGGCGCTAAAGTTGCTTGGAGCAAAATTTCTCTTCCTTTTGCTGAAGAGGGGCTGGCTATTAAGAATCTTGAAGATTGGAAAAAAGCTCAAATCATGATGCATCTCTGGCAGATCATTACTCCTTCATCCTCTTCTTACTGGGCTAAGTGGGTTCGTGTTGTCCATCTTAAAAACAAATTCTTTTGGATTCTTCCTATTCCCTTGGATTGTTCTTGGATTTGGAGGAAAGTTCTCAAATCTTTGATCTATTGCATGCATGCACATCTCCTTTTCTATTGGTAATGGTGCTTGTACTAGTCTTTGGTTTGACCCATGGCTAGGTCATTCTCCTCTCGCTCCTTCTATTCACTCTCCCTTGATTATCAACTCTGGCCTTGGTCTTGCTGCCTCTGTCAGCCAAATCATCATTAACTCCAGCTGGGTCCTCCCTGCATCCAACCACAATGATCTTATTAAATTCTGAAATTCTTTTGATATGTATAGGATTTGTAACTCTGATGCTCAGGATGTTATTCTCTGGGATGGCACCAAGGCTAAGGACATTAAAACCTCTACTTTTTGGTGTTCTATCCGCAAAGTAGGTTTAACTGTGGGGTGGCATAATATGGTATGGCATAGCATGGTGCCTCCTCGGTATTCTTTCCTTCTTTAGCTTGCTTTCCACAAAGGGATTCAGACTATTGATAGGCTTATCATGTTTGGTATGGAAGTGAACCCTCTTTGTGTACTCAGTTGTACTGAGAGGGAAACCTTTCATCACCTCTTCTTCCAATGTAGATTTTCCTTTCAGCTTTTGGTCGCTATCCTCAGGCGTTGTGGCTGGAGAGGGATGAATCGAAGTTGGTCCTCTATTACTGATTTTCTTTATTGTAGCTCTGGCCCCAATTTCAAGCATGGTTTACTAATTTTTGGCTTTGCTACTGTTGTGTATCTGATTTGGCATGAGCGTAATTCTAGGATTTTCTCTAACAAGACTACTCCTGTTCGGGTCATTCTTCGTGATATTATCCATATCATCAAATGTCACCTCCATACTTATGCTAGATTTCAAAAGCTTGAATCTAAGGCTTGCTTCCATCATCTGGTACTGTAATCTCAATCAGTCTTATTGTTTTATGTACTGTTATTGGGCACTATTGTCTACTACATCTGCAATTGGGAGTTTGGCTTACTTCACTGTTATGTGTTTGGGCTGGCTTGCATGGGGCTTGGAGGTTTAATGCAGGGTCATTGTATGGTTGCATGGTCTTCCTTCTGTTCTACTATGCTGGGTGCAGCAGCTATAGCAGTTTAGAAGTTATAGGGTCAATATGGTCTGGGTTGCTGCTGTAGTTAATAGCAACAGTTATGCTTGAGCAGTTGGCAGTTGGTGATACTCTTCTTTGATGGTTACTAGGTTGCTTGAGTAGTTGGTTGTCTGCTGCTGCTAGGTTTTTTTTGAGTTGGATGACAACGGGTTTGGGGATTCTCTAAGGCTTCATCTTGGGCACTATTTTGATGGCTTTGGATTGTTTTTGGCTGTTGCACTATTCTGCTTCCTCTTTGATTAGGGCTGCTTTGGGTTATCTCTAGCCTTATGGTTTGGGGAATTTTCTGGTTGCTCTATGTTGGGCTGCTATTGGAAAGGCTGCTGCTGCTGCTTGGTACTGCGCTGGGGTTGAATTATTTCCAAGGTTAAAAAGTCGTCGGCTTGCTTATTTGTTGTCTGCAGTTGGTTTGTCTACTGTTTGGTCAGCTGCTATAGGTCAACTAATGATGGCTGCTGCTGGTTGCACTTCACGGCTGGTTTCATGGGTTTGGCAGCGGAACTGGTTTCATGGGTTTTGGCAGGGCCAGTTTATGTTGTATGCAGGATCTATTGTTGCATGGGGGGGTGGACTGCCGGCAGTCTATTTGAGCTGATCTACTGCCAGAATGTTTGGTTGTTTAATTTCTTTATGCTTTGGGATTCTCTTTTATCCTAGTTATGTAGCAGCTATTTGCTTTTAAGTTTCATGTCTTATTCTGAAGTGTTTCTTGTTGAGCTGGTGGGCTTGTAATCTTTTATAGCCATGACATCATAGGGAATGTCCTATGAGGTCTATGCTATATCCTGATTGGGGTTTTCCCATGAGGTTGTAATCTTTTCTCTTTTTTAATACAGTCTAAATTTAGCAGAAAAAAAAATTGGCCATAAAAATTCAATTTCCCATAAAACTCAAGAACACAATAAAAGTTTAAAATTAAGAATTTACCTTTCACCTCTTGTAAGATGCCTAAGGGAATTAACTCTAATGCTTTAGCCTTGGTCCCAAAAATTGCAAATCCTTCCTCCATGACTGATTTCAGACCTATTGCCTGCTGCAACACAATATACAAATGCATTACTAAGATCCTAGCCAATCGACCTAAAGAAGTCCTTCCCTCTCTCATAGACAAGGCACAGTCTGCTTTCATCAAGGGCAGAAGCGTAAGTGATAATATCCTTATTGCTCAGGATTTGCTCAGGAATTACCACAGACCTTTAGGCCCTTCAAGATGTGCATTGAAAATTGACTTAAGTAAGTTTTTTGACACAATAAGGTGGGAATTTTTATTTGATATTCTTTCTATCTATAAATTACCACCCCTCTTTATTGCTTGGATAAAGGCTTGTGTTTCCACCCCTATGTTCTCTGTCAAAATCAATAGGACTTTAACTGGCTATTTTCCTGGCTTTCGAGGACTTCAACAGGGTGATCCTCTTTCCCCTTATCTCTTTGTGCTCATTATGGAAATGTTATCTTTAAAATTATCTTGGGGTTCTTCGGAACCCAGTTTTAAATACCACTAGAGAGCTAAAGAGTTAAAACTAACCCATCTTCTTTTTGGTGATGACATTCTCATCTTCTCACATGCTTGCATTCCTTCTATTTCCATCATCTCTTCTTGTATTCAGTCCTTCTCACTCTTTTCTGGCTTGATCCCCAATATCCAAAAAAGCCACTTCTTTCTGGCTAATACTGATCCTACTACTGCTTCTAGCATTCTCTCTCTTATGGGTTTCCAACCTGGACTCCTTCCTACAAAATTTATGGGCGTGCCCTTGATCTCTTCTAAACTCTCATTCCATGACTGCATTCCTTAAATTCATAGAGTTACCCACCGAGCTTCCTCTTGGACATCAAAAACTTTAGCTTATTCTGGCATACTACAAATGATCAAGTCAGTTCTATTTTCCATTCAATCTTTTTGGTGTTCTGATTTCCTGCTTCCTAAAGCTATTATTAGATCAATCCAATCTATTCTCTGCAGATTCTTATGGAAGGGATCTTCCCTTGCAAAACATGGGGCCAAAGTAGCATGGTCTGATATTTCCCTTCCTACCTCTAAAGGAGGGCTAGGTCTAAAATGTATTTTAGACTGGAACAAATCACTCATCCTCCTGCACTTGATGAAACTTATTCAATTCCAACCATCCTCCCTTTGGGCAGCTTGGCAAAGATTACAATTCTCAAGGATCGATCTATTTGGCAAATCCCAATACCTCCAGATTGCTCTTGGGTTTGGAGGCACGTACTTAAACTAAGGCCTTTGGCTCTAGACCATATAGTCTATCGAGTGGGTAGGGGTGATATGACCAATCTATGGTATGATCCTTGGGTGCAAGGTAAGGTTATCAAACCCAGTCACAATCTGCTAATGAACACTAGAATCCCTCCTAATGCTAAAGTAAATCTCATCTTAACTGCTAATTCCTGGATTCTCCCACGCAGCAACCATCATGAGGTTATCCTTTTTCGCAGACAGATCGAAGCACTTCCTTTCCCCTCTTCTCTTGCTGATTGCATCCTTTGGGACTCTTTGGACATCTCCAGTATTATAGCAAAACACATCTGGTGTTCCATCTGAGCTAAGAAGTAGACTGTTATATGGGGTCTATTCCTTGGAATAAATTACATGTTCCTAAGTATTCCTTTATACTTTGTCTTTGGATTCTGAGGAGATTACCCACTAATGATAGAACTATACAAATTACGGGTAGAAGTTTGATTTGTCAGCTCTTTCAAACCCACACTTAATCTTTTGAGCACTTTTTCTTTTTATGTGATTACTCCAGCTATATTCTCAGATGTACTATGGATTTGGGTCAGTGGAATAGTATTTCAACTAATTGGGATGATATCTTGGACTACATCTCCACTTTTCAAGGAACAACTATGTTAAGAAATATTTTGTGCCTATCACTTACAGTTTCTTTATACAAAATTTGGGAGGTTCGGAATACAAAACTTCACAGGAACACGTTCATTCCCCCACAAGCTTTGGCAAATGATATCAGTAATATTATTAAATCTAGACTGTCAACTTGTAAATCTTTCTTAAAGGCTACTAATTTTTGTCAATATTTTTGTAATTGGCTACTGTAACTGCTTTTGGTTACTGTCCATGATTTGGACTAGTTCTTATCATCTCCGTGCTCTTATAGTTATCTCATCTATTGGTCTGTCAATAGATGTCCAAACTATAGACTGGGGTATGCCCCTTCGCCATTGTTTTCATGTGTTTTCTTTTTATACAAACCAAACTTAGCAAAAAAAAAAAATTGATGGCTCCACCCTCCTTTGATCACAGAATTTCTCTCTAGCTCTTCTCAATTTTCTCTTTATCTCTCTGTGTTTTCCCTTCTTCTCTACACTCTCTATTCTTAGCCTTAGGAAAAACATGTAAACCCACTACACTGATATACCATCATGCACAATCTTAAGTCGTCAGGTAAAAAAAACCAATGGTTCAGCTATTACAAACACCAAGAGACACAAGGCCATGTTTGACTAGTCTCAAATATCCCATTTTAGTTTATTTTAATAATTCATTTATCCTATAGTTTATTTGTCACATCCTTTAAACAATTAAATTAATATAACTCTTAAATCAAATTAATCATTTACCATATAATTATAATTTCCATAATAAATTAACAAACCAATAAATCTCTAATTTAATTATTTAATTACATTAGAACGACATTATAATTATTTAATAATTCATTTAATTTAATTATCTTATTAAATTAAATTTTCAAATCATAAAATTATCATACATTAATTTAATTATTATAACACACTTTAACTAAATTATTGCACAATAATTTCATTAATATTTATTTATCTCAATAAATAAATCAATTTAAATATTTATTTAATTTAATAAGTATTTAAAATTAATAAAATTATTTACAAAATTCCTATTTGTTACAAAGGTCGTCACTGCATCCACTTCTAATACCCATGCTACCTTCGGCTAATTCATCCTAGCAGTTAGCCACTGATAATTGTTGAATGTCATAGTCTCTAGTAACTCAAATGCTTCGACGAAATTCTTGTCCATGAGTGCTCCTCCCGCTGTGACATCAATGCTTGTCTTAGTATTACTACCTAACCCGTTGTAAAATGTCTGAACCTGTAGCCACTTGGGAAGTCAATGATGTGGACACTTTCTCAACAATTCCTTAAACCTCTCCCAAGCTTCATACAAAGATTCCCCATGCTATTGTTCAAAGGTAGTAATATCATTCCACATTTTAGCAGTTTTCGCCGGCGGAAAGAACTTTGCTAAGAATTTTTGTGCCAAGTCATCCCGAGTAGTTATAAAGCCCGTTGGTAGTGAGTGTAATCAACTTTTTACTTTTTCTCGTAATGTGAATGGGAATAACCTAAGTTTTACTGCATCATCTATTACCCCGCTATATTTAAATGTATCGCAAATCACTGAGAAGCATACCAAGTGTTCATTCGGGTCGTCATTAGCCAAACCCCAAACTGTAACGAATTCAGAATCATCTGAATTGTCCCTGGTTTTATTTCAAAGGAATTTTATGACGCCCCCAAAATAGGTATACATCACCCATCTTGAGTCGCCAAATACATGGTACAAAATTCAAATACAACTTAATTATACAACGATTAGTGTAAAAAAATACGACAAAACATAATCTAAGAGTTTTAATAAGAATATTGTCATCTAGAGCAATATCCACACTCAATGGAGTCCTCATTACATTTATTATCACACTATTTAACGAATAGTGAGGGACTACTAATGCTATCATCTGACCGATCACTCTTGTTCCCCACTAGTCCATTCGTTCTTATTTCACGAGAGAAAAAGTGAAAGAAAGGGTGAGCTCAACTAGCCTTTAGTAAAATATTATGACTAAGATAATGCGAGAATAAATTATCGTTAGTCTTCAACAATGTTAAACCCGATAAAATACAATAGACATCAAGTTTAAGCAGTGGCGGAATAAGCAATCCATTAGAAGAGTCAAGTAGAGCATGATATCTACTATCTTCTATGATTTAAAATATTATCATCAATTTTTATCACGAGACTCGACAATAAATAAACCACATCATCGAGTCATCCTCGCTGCTTCTGGGGCGAGGATATTCATTAAATCATCATGGTCATGACTATACCGAATAATCCTGGTCATAATCATACCAAAAGCGTCCATCAATGCACTACGAACTCACGAGGACTTTTACCACCTCATTTATAACATTACGGTCATGATTATCTCAATAATCCTCAATGTCATAATCATACCAAGTCCATCTATGCACGTAAGCCAAAGATGACTTTCATCACAATATAAGCATGAGGATGATGACAATGACATAATAATTCAATAAAACAAGTTCAAGAATAAATTTTAAAGATTTATAAGTTAATTTATCTTGAAATCAATTACGTCAAATTGTCGACATAATCTTTGCTTTGTGGAGTAAAATTCAAGAATGCTCAGAAGAATATTTTCATGAAAAGATACCGGATGAAGCACAAATATCCAGGATATTCTACTAATTTTATGGAGTATAGAAGCCAAAACTTTAACCAAATGAGTATCATAGAATATATGAAACTGCAAATGGATTTTTACCCGCCATGCGGTAATCCACGTAGACAGATCATTTCCACAATTTAATAAGGAATGAATACAAAGGATCATTCACCATGCATGTGATAATCCAAAAGGACAGGTTATTCCAACAGAATAATAAAGAATGGAACCAGGTCATGCGTAATCCCACAGATAGAATATTCCAACAGAATAATAAAGAATGGAACCAGGTCTAGCGTAATCCGCACAGACAGGATATTCCAACAGAATAATAAAGAATGGAATAACAAAGAATTCACTATGAATGCGATAGACCGCACAGACAAATTATTCCAACAGAATAATAAAGAATGGAACTAGGTCTAGCGTAATCCGCACAGACAGGATATTCCAACAGAATAATAAAGAATGGAATAACAAAGAATTCACCATGCATGCGATAGACCTTGCGAGATAGGTTATTCCAAATGTAATAATAAAGAATGGAATAACGAAGAATTTCACCATGTATGCGGTACTTGATGTGACGAGTTATTCAACATAATAATAAAGAATGGAATAACAGAAGCTCTCTTCATGAATACGAAAGAAATAATACTCCTTACCTTAGAAGAAACTGAATACTGGAATAGTGAGGTAGCAGACTTCTCTTCTTCTTTCTCTCTATAATTTCTCTATAATAATTGCTCTTGTGAGACTTAGTAAATTGGTGAGAATGAAAGAAGAATGATCTTCTATTTATAGAAAAATATAGTTTCGATAATTGCACGTTTTGGGACTCGAAATATTATAGTATAATACCTTCCTCTTTTTTTCATTTTTAATTTAGTTCTACAAGTATTATCAAACTTGCACCACCTCCCCTAATAGTAAATCATGTGAATCAATAGTAAATCATGTGACTCAATAGTTCTAAACATGTGAAAAAATTAATTCTAGTATAGTACCTTCATCTATACCTCCATTTTTAATTTAGTCATGCAAGTATTATCAATCTTGCACCAACTCCCCTAATAGTAAATCATGTGAATCAATAGTACACACATGTGAACACATAGTTATAAGCATGTGAATTAATAGCAATTAATTATTCATTTATCCGGTTAATTACCCGATTGGTCAATATAACCTCCAGACATCAATTATTATCGAAATAAATGTTGATTTCCATTAACACTAATAATTCACACATAATGGAACTATCAATTTCATCTTTAATCAACACGAACTTATTCATCATTAATATTATAACGCACAATATTTAACAACCAAGTCGTTTTCAGGAAAGAGGGGGATTTCCAATAAGAATTTCTCCATATTGGCGCGCAATTAGATTATCTAACCTCTCCTTGATAGAACTTTTAGACATTGTCAATATTGCAAATAATAATATGAATAACTTTTTCGTCTCAATTATTGATTTAATAATATATCATATTATGCAGATGATAATCTTGTGACAATAATTGAATCAATAATATGAGAGATATGATGCGTGAATTCTTGTAGTAATAATTGAGTATAATCGAGTGACTTCTTACGTAAGCATCAACAATCAATACCGGTGTGTCTACTATGAAACCACGCCAGATTCTCGTACTTTTACTACTAGGGTAGTTCAAACAGGTTTTAACGGTAAAACTTTCATTTGTTATTTTTATAAAAGATAATTACATGCGTTTTTCTAACTACGACAATACTTCCATTGTGGGGTCCACCATTGATTATGTCGTCGTACGAATATTCTCTGTTAAAACGAATATTCCCCGACACAACGAATATTTTATATCAACTTGCTTACTTTGCAAAATTTTCACATATCAACCTTAACTTTAACCTTTTATCAATTCAACCATTTACGAAATAAAATAATAATTATAAGAAAATTAAATACTTTCATTTCATAAAATTTGGGGTCTTACAAATTTTCTGAGATAGCTGGCCTCGTAATGCTTGATTGAATCTCACCAATTATAGGCATTGCATAATCCCTTAGTGATTTCTATGCCTCGTTTGCCATCTTGTCCATTGTTTCCTTACAATATTTCAATAACCACTAAAAATGTCTTTCAATGTCGTCCACAAACGGTTCAGGTTCTGATTGTTTTGACTGAGTTTGCATACACCAATCAAAATCACCTGAAACAGGAAGTAACAAAAAGAAAAGAAAAATGTTTAACTAAAACATATTTAATTATAATTGATATTGAAAGTAATAAAAATAATTTAATAAGTCCCTGACAACGGCGCCAAAAACTTTTTGGACTAAAATCTATTTAAGCAAGTATACATGGTCAACAAGTAATAAAGTGATAAATCAAGTATCGTTCCAACAGAGAATATTAAACTGGTTTTTAATCTAACAAGCACCAATCTTTATTCTCAGCTTCTTTAAACAAGTGATCAAATTTGTGAAATCTATGAAAAATTACTACTAAATTAAAAATAACTACCACGAGATTTAATCAAATTAAGGAGACCTAAGACTACAATTTCACTTATTGTTTCCCTTAGATTGACACACTTCCAATTAAGCTAAATTAATTATTCTGGATTGTTAATCAAGAACACATAAGTAAATATGAACATCTCCCAATGCATCATATCCATATCAACTTAAATCCAAAAATGATAGAATTAAGATAAACACCCTAATTAACTAACCCACTATATCTCTATGTGAATTACAATTAAAAAGGATTTAAAGCACAAATTCTTTTCAAGATTACATGCGATGCACATGTATATCTCTATCCTAAACATAAATTATGAATTTCAACACCATCCAGAAAATATAAACACATGTTATTATGATCAGATCTTAACTTATAATCCATTTCTAAATTTCATATAAGTTATCACGATAATTACTGGCCAGACAATTACTCAATTCAGTATAAACCATAGTAGACAATCCTAGAAATAATCTCAATAACTTAATACGGAAGCATGTCAATCTTTGTTACACAAAAAGATCCCTTGTAGCCTTAAAGAGAAATTTAGTTCATAATCATTGAATTAAAAGTCAATATCCACAAGTAATATATCATGATGAATACAAGTAGAATAATAAAGAGAAAGAATAAAAATTGTTGTAGCAATCTTGGACTTCTTCTCTGTCTCTATCTTGAAACTCCTTGCTAACCTCTTTGCTTCAATTCTCCAATAATCAAATCTAATCTAGGGTTTATAATTAAAGTGAGATAATGATAATGATATCTAATTGTCTAATAACTAACAAAAAAATCTTATTTATAAGTCTATTACAAATCCTAATCCAATTATGAAAAGAGTACGTGAATTATAACTCAATTATGCTACTTAAACAAAAAGTCAAAACTGGTTAACATCGACCTGACGAGGTCATACCGTCCTTAGGCTTGCAATGGGCGCCATCGCTACCGTATCTCTCAAGAAAGCTTTTTGTTGTTGTCGACTGTTGAGCGCGGTGCGTTGCACCCTAGTTCTTTTTAAGCATGCCACTATTTGCATGTGATACTTTCTAATTTCTTCTGCTACTATTGTATCCACCACTTGCCGTCATGTCCATTCCTTTAAGCCACAAATTTCATCCAATTAGCCACCAAGTGCCACCAATTCAGTTCCCAAACCTGTATCCTGCCAAATGGAAGTAAAATGTATGAAAAGTAACTACAAAACACAAGTTTAAGCAACAAATTCAGTTTATTGGTGCCTGATTTGTAGGTATAAAACTTATTTATCACCCCCCCCCCCTCATTTTCTGTTTTCTTTGAGGATAGAAAAAGAAAATTATCTTGGTCTTTCTTTTAAAATGGATAGGCGTCATGTACCTTGTGTTGAGTATATGCCTTTTGTTACATTTTTAAAGCCCAATCTGGCCCAAGTAATGCCCAATAGCTCCCATGCCTTTCTTGAGTTGAACAGAATGACTTTCTTAAGGTTTGAAAAAACTACTTCGCCTCTTTATTGGACCGCCACGTGAACACAGTGGTCTATGACTAGGACCAGGAACTAATTCAAATTTGGATCTTGACATGTCGGTGGTTTTTAAGATTTTTCTTGGGGAGCATAACCAAACTGTGACAAAAAGGACAAAACGAGAAAGAAAAAAATGGGAAGTGGATCACAGGGTATGAAAAATCTTATTTTGATAACTTCCGGAATAACCTGCCTTATGTTTTTTCCATTGATCCTTGAATCATGTTGTTAGAATACGTGATGGCTTTATGCATAATTTTATAGAGAACTGTTACTGTTACAACTGTGAATATGTAATGGTATAATTGATTGAAGACAAAAAAAGTATGATTATTTCGATATTAATCAAACAAGTACTTGTTATAAAAGATTACTAAAAATTAAGAACAAAATGATTAGAGAAAAGAGGCATGTCTCATAATATTTTCATATATCCCATTCATATATCCATCATCATCTATTACAATGCTCATGCTCTTATTTATAGATACATGGACTTGGAAGTTTCAAAACTCAAAAGTCATGAGTTTAAAACTTAATGAACATGGGAGTTACTTAATGAACTTGGGAGTTCTAAAATACTAAAGAGCATTACAATTAAATATAAATCTAGACATCCATAAATATATATGTTATAATTTTATAACACTCCCCCTTGGATGTCTATTGTATAACCATACGCATAGAAAACTGCCTCATTAAAAATCTTACCAGTAAAAACCCAATAGGAAAAAAAACATTGGTTAAGGGAAAAAGAGTGCAGTGCGTATAAGCTCCCCCTCATGAATGTATCATTAAGTCCTCTAGCTTTCGCATTCCAATATTGCGACGCAATCCTTCAAACATTGTAGTTGATAATGCCTTACTGAACAAATCTGCTAGATTGTTCAATGTCACCACACTTATCAAGGTCATGTGTGAAAAAGAATTTTGGTGAGATATGTTTTCTTCTATCTCCTTTGATGTATCCTCCCTTTAATTGAGCTATACATGCAACATTGTCTTCATACAGAATGGATGAAGTCCTTTCATACTAATTTTCTAAGAATATGCCTCGTTAAAAACCTTACCAAATAAAAACCCAGTGGGAAAAAAAATTTGGCTAAGGAAAAGAGTACAATATTCTTGTATAACTTCTAGTGCCTTGAGATTGCCTCATTAAAACCTTGCACAGGAAAACCCAGTGGGAAAAAAACCTTAGCGAAGGAAAAAGAGTACAATCAGCACATATCCTTTTTACTCCCCTTCATAAGTACATAGAATTTCCATTGTTCATGGTAAAAATATCATTAAGTCAAAATATGCCAATATTGTGCACCATCTTCTTCAAAATCATAGTTGGTAATGACTTAATGAATCTATCAACCAAATTATCACATGATCATATATGCTTGATATCAATATCGCCATTCTTCTGGGGCTCAAAATAATTTTGGTGCAATATGCTTGGTTCTATCACCCATGATATAGCATCCTCTAATTTGAGTGATACAAGCGACATTATCTTCATATAATATCGTTGGACTATTTATGATTAATGATAATCCCAGTTCACACAAATATGTTGAATTACTGATCTCAACCAAATACATTCACAACTTACTTCATAAATTGTGATAATCTCTGCAATAGCAGATCCAACTAACTGTGGTTTTGATCCATATTGCTTGTAAGTTAACTAAAAATGCTATATCAGGTCATGAAAAATTTGTAATATATATCAAAGCACCAATTGTACAAGGATATGGTACTTCAGGACCAAGAATTTTGTCATTATTTTCTTGTGATCAAAACGGATCTTTCTTGATATCAAGTGACCAATCTATCATTGGAGTACTTAAAGGATTAACATTATCCATGTAAAGTTACTTCAGGACTTTTTCTGTGTATGTTGATTGATGAACAAGAATTCCATAGCTCAATTTGTAGGCCAAGACAAAAATTTGTCTTACCAATGTCTTTCATCTCAAATTTGTTATTTTTGTCAACTCTTCTGGATCAAGATCTTTCATCAATAAATACAGTAATAATAGCAAATTCATATTATGATCTTTTGATAAAAATGCATGCACAAATTAGATTATTCTCAAATCCTTCATTCAAAAGATATTCACTCAGGCGATTATACCACAATATGCATCTGGATTGCTTTAACTTATATAAAGATCTTTGTAACTTAATAGAATACATACTTCGAGATTTAGAATTATATGCTTCAGGCATTTTATATCTTTTAGGGATTTTCATGTATATATGATCATTATCTAATGATCCATACAGATATGTTGTAACAACATTCATTAATCGCATATCCAAATTTTCTTTTGCTACCAAGCTAATTAAAAATTTGAATATAATTAAATCCATTACGAGAGAGCATATGTTTCTCCATAATTAATACCGTGTCTCTGTGAGAAACCTTGTCTTCTGAAAGTCGCGCTTTGTACCATATAATTTCATTTTCTTATTTCGTATAAATACCCATTTGTATCTAATGGGCATTACACCTTGGTGTTCGGTCTACAGGTCCAAAAATTTCACGTTTACTTTGTGAATTGAGTTCTACTTGAATCGCCTTTTTTCATATTGGCCAAATATTTCTACATTCATCAATAATTTGTGGTTCATATTCATGATCATTACTTCTGGTAATATCAAGAACAACTTTATATAAAAATATGTTGTCGACAACAATTTTATTTCTATCTAATATATTCGTCTCCTGTATATACATAATGTATCGAGATCTCGTTATTTTCAGGTACTTGATCCTCTTCAGGGGATAACTCATCCTCTTCAGGAGATAACTCTTCAGGAGTTTTATTTACAAGATATTTTTGTTCATAAGTTTTGGATAAATCAATAACTTTTGTAGCCTATTTTATGGGTATAGCCTCTTTATAGGCTGCAACTTGTTTTTCTTGTACTTTCTTCTTCTGGGAAATTTTATCTTTAACACCGATCATTCTTTCATGTTTCAAGTGTGATTTTGATTCAATTTGCTGCTGTATTAACTGATTGTCCTACAGGGACTTCAATCTCTTCTAGAGTATTAACGGCTAAAAATGTGAGATATCACACTTTTCTTATTATCAGTGAATAATTCTGGTAATTGATTTGCAATTCATTGCAAATGAATAATCCTTTGAACTTCTAGTTCATATTGATTTGTATGAGAATCAGGATTAAATAACGTTGAAACATTCCAATTAATCTCCCGTCGTGCTTCAGGCAACGATCTCACGTCGTACTTTAGGCAACAAAACATTCCAATTAATCTCCCGTCGTGCTTCAGGCAACGATCTAATGTCGTGCTTTAGGCAACAACTTTTCTCCCCCTAATGGTGGGAAGATTGTTTCATTAATGGGAGTTTTCAATAATTCAACGCAACATTATTGATCTTGGATGATCAATATGATCATGCCAAATCATAAAAACCTTTTGGATCCAAACACTTCTGGTGTATTATACACTTCTGGTGTATTACAACATTTGTTTCAACTATTCTCATTTTAGTATAATATATCCTAGAAGAGAAAATATACAGTTTTTCTAATATGAGCTTCTGGCCCGATAGTATTGAAGTAATATAAAGAAATTACTTTACTATCTTCAATGTTGGTTTCAATATGATAACCATTATAACGTATATCCTTAAAACTGAGCAAATTTCTGCTTGCCTCAGAAGAATATTAAGAATCATCAATACAAAGTTTTGTGCCTTTTGACAACATTATAATCGCTTTTTCCAAAGACTTTAATTAAGTTTGATGAATAATCACTCTTCTAGAGCTTTCAATTATGTTTGATGAATAATCGCCTCTTACAAGCCTTTAATTAAGTTTGATGAGCTTTCCGCCCATACAACTTCTTATATATAAACATAAATTTATTTATTAACTTGAAATATAAATAAAACAAAAATATACTTATTATAATGTCATAATATAATGAAATAAAAATAATTAATTGGTATGAACATCTCTATCAACATATCATCAAGGAAACCATAGATATCAAAATTAGTTATATCCACTCCATTTGAAAAGTCAAAATAATTCATGGGATCTTCAGGATCATTATGAACAATAAAATTTATTTCAATTCCATTTCCGTTTCTTTTATGGAGTCTTGGTACAAATTTATATACCAAATATATAGGAGTACGACAAGTACATTCATTTTCTATATTGATTGTTCCTTTCATGTCCACTATCACAATCATAATTTCCTCTATGATTATCAAATGAGGTTCCATTCACTTCAGGGAATGTAATAGAATCGGTCGAGCGAGATTGTTGGTTTTTCAGCAAAAACTCATTATTTTGTACAGCTACTAGAAGACATAATTTCACTTCTGGAAACATAGTTTCCTTTATCGCTTCAGGAAATATTTTGTAAACTTACGCTCTCGATATTGCTGCTGCAGGAGCATATTCGAGGCATGAAATAAAATAAATATTTTCTCTAACATGTCTTCATCAGTGTTTTTCACTCAACACTGTTAAAATCTTGCAACTTCAGGTGCAACCAATTATAATGAGCTTTTAAAATTTCTCCTTTAAATCATTTCATAAGACAGGTGAGTCTTTTACTGTTATGAACTCAACTTTTAATTTTTCATGGAGATGATAGCGAATAAAAATCATTAATTTTGCATGATCCTGCAGGGATGCATGATTGTCAACTATAATTGTATCTCCAATGTTCTTTGCCTTTATATGAATCTCAGCATCAAGATTCCATTACAAATAACTCTTGCTCGATATAAATCAAGGGCAACAAATTCAAATTTATAAGATTTAAATATTAAATAACTAAACATATTCCCCATCAAATTAAATAATTATATATGTTCAGATTTAATTGTAATGAAACAATTTATAGAAATGCAGTAAAACACGAAACTAAATTTTTCCACTAAAGATAACAAATCAATACTACTAAGCATATTTGTCATTGTAACTTCATACAAAAATTTATCAAAAGGTCATTAGAAATATATCAAATATGCTATCATGCATGCCAAAAGGAAATATATCAAAAATCATTAGAAATATATCAAAAGATTATTTTAGTACGAGAACTAAAAAGAACTAAAACATCATGTATTCTATCGGATCCCTTTTGATTTATTTAAATTAAAAGGAATGCAAAATTACAATACACTTTTATAAAAATAAACACTGCACAATAATTGAGGTTAGATATTACGCCGTATAACAACAGAACAATTTGAGGGTGGTGTGATGATGACTTACATGAGTATGAGAGTCATTAGCATGCTAAAACCAAGAACAACAAACTCTAATAATAGATTATGAATGGAATTAATAACATGCAGTATGTTATATTAAAAAAAAATTGCGTATCCATATATATATATATATATAATTGATAAACATACCTTCTCCTTCAAATCAAATATGATTATCTTCAAGACGAATGTGAAAAATAATTCGTGCTGATAACGTGTTATAAAAGATTACTAAAAATTAAGAACAAAATGATTAGAGAAAAGAGGCATGTCTCATAATATTTTCATATATCTCATTCATATATCCATCATCATCTATTACAATGCTCATGCTCTTATTTAGAGATACATGGACTTGGAAGTTTCAAAATTCAAAAGTCATGAGTTTAAAACTTAATGAACATGGGAGTTACTTAATGAACTTGGGAGTTCTAAAATACCAAAGAGCATTACAATTAAATATAAATCTAGACATCCATAAATATATATGTTATAATTTTATAACAGTACTAAATAAATTTTAAATTATTAAACCTCCTATCTTCTATTATGATTCAAAAATAGTAGAATCTGCATTTCGAAAAGAAAATAAAAATACATCTGAAAGTCGTTTAAAGGTCAGGTGTATGATTTCAAATTCAAAACAAGGGTCTTCAAATAGAAACTGCTAGTTAGTAAAACCATATTTAAAATACGGGTTAAATACATTTTTTCCCACTCTACTCGACCTCGATTTATAAATACATCACTGGACTGAATTTTTTTACGGTCAACTCATTGAACTATAATTTTTTTACAAAAATTAAATTTTCCGTCTAAAAATATTAAAAGTTAACGGAAAGTCTACATGGCAACGCTTACGTGGAATATAAAATCCACCGTGAATTTTTTTAATAATAATAATAAAATAACTTTAATTTAAATTCAAATAACTTTAGTTTAAATACACGTGGCAACACTTATGTCTAAAATTCGGGTAATGATTCAGTTAATCCAGAATTGAATTCTCTCTTTTTTCAAATAACAAATAATTAAATTAATAAAAAATATATTAATTAATAAAAAAATATTAATATATAATTTTTATAAATGTATTTATATAAAATTAATGAATACATATTATTTTTTTTAATTTTTTAAATATTTGAAGTTAACTTTAAAGATACAAAATTATCTAATATAATTCATCATCTTCTCCACCATAAATCCAAATCTGAATTCATCATCTTCTTCGTCACAAATCCAAATTCAAATCTAATTCATCATCTTCTTCACCACAAATCCAAATATAATTCATCATAGTAATCAGGACTAGCCAAAATACAAATCTAATTCATCATATTATTCACCACAAATCCAAATCAAAAATAATTCAAAATCAAAAATCTGAAACTACTTCATCTTCTTCTTCTTCTTCTTCACCACCATCCAGATCCAAAATCTAAAATAATTCGAAATCAAATCTACATACTTGGACTCATCACTACCCCTTTCAGACCACTCACAAACTTGGACTCATCACTACCCAAATACACCACCGCCACCGCCGCTACGTCCTCCGCCGTCGGCATAACCCATTTTAGATTCGTATGATTTTAGAAGAATGATTTGAAGAACAGATCAGAGGGAGAGGCTTTTTTAGAACTGAACAACCCAAATCCAGATCTTAACTTTGATTTCCACCGATTTCTCCACTTATTGTTTTTCTCCTCTTTTGATCCTCTATTTAGAAACAGATTTCGGCTCCTGTTCGGCTGTTCCTCTTCATACTTTTTTATATAATTATATAATTATATGTAATTTATATAATTTATTTAAAATTGTACAAATATTAATGATTAAAATAAAATTTAAAAAATTATTTTTATTGTATTTTTATTTTGAATGCATTATTTTATTTTATTTATTTGATTTTAGATTAATTTAGCATTAAATATGCTTCAAGTTTCCATTTAGGCATGCCACATGAAAAAATATCTGACATGTAGAATTTCTCTCTCTCACGTGGCAACGCGTGTAATTTTTCCGTCCAAAGTCAAACCATTTAATAGAAATTGTAACGGTTTGTAAAAAAATTGTAATTTAATAAGTCGAATAAAAAAAAATTCAGTTCAATGATTCATCTGTAAACCGAGGTCGAGTAGAGTGGGAAAAAGTGTATTTAACCCTTTAAAATACACATTCACATTTCACGAGGCAGTGATCATAATTATTAGAATACTAAAGGGCAAAATAACCAAATAGAGGTGGTGCTTGTACATAGCGAACAAGACTCCCACAAATAGCAAAGTATGAAGAGGGTCGAATGTATGCAACATTACCTCTATTTCGCAAGTAAGCAACTTCATTATCGTGCCAAACTAGAGGACACTCTTATTGACCATGCAAATTGCGTCTTGATACTTGTGTATCTAAACAAAGTACTTTTACATGTACTGATAAATTTCATTATTTTTTACCTATACTTGCACAAATAAAAATAAATTAACTTAATATTTGATGATTTAACATCACATTTGTACTAATTATTTATAAAACAATTAACTCGTAAATTGAACTAAAAATCTTCTATTAAACTTTTATTACATTTAAGAGAATTCCTGATTATGAGTACTTATATAAAGATACCCTTAGTGTACCTGTATTGGTTTCACGAATTGAAATGCACCGTGTTACAAGTAACGCTGCACCAAACATGATATTTAATGGGAAAAGAACCAAATGTCTCACTAAATTTATAGACTTGAGGGGCTTTCTAAACGAATATAATCTTACATAATCCCCTGGAAAGGGCCAACACTCCTTGATTGAGTCAAATAAATGGTGTTATCCCCTTCAAAGAGTTGATTTCCTGGCACATTCACATTGTACATCCAATATAGCCCGTGAATCCCATGCCTGGCAATTGCATTATCCCTCCCAATCAGTCCAGTTGTAAATAGAGGGTGATTTATTTTTGGGTCATTGATTCGAATCTGCATAGAAAGTTTTCAGCTAGTGTTATGCATGTGGATTGTGATAATCCATGTTACACGAACTCGGATGGAGTGTTCGGTTGGACACAATATTTTGAAGAGTTCAACATGGGTACTCTTCAATTTTGATAAATTTTTTTACACTAAAATGATGTGTCCAGTACTCATATCCTTGTGTGTGAGTGTCGGACATGGGTATTTTAGGAAAAAATGAAGAGTCTGTGTACATAGGTGATAATAAACTTACAAGAAGAAAAAAACAAAGAGTCTTGTACCTGCAATTCTGCTAAAGTTGCTCCTGCCAGTGCTACTCTTAGCTTGTATGATCCTGTTTGATTGACAATGTCAAGTTTGAATTTGATTTGCCATGTGGTTCCTTGGTAGGTATTATCATCTTTTCTCCTGCAATGTGATTAAATTTTTAACTATTTGATACATTATCTTTTGTCTTAAATAAACCTTTTTAAGTTTTTTTGTATTTTAGAATTTAAACCCCAATGTTTTAATTTAAGGTATTGAACTTTAATGTCCCTAAATTTCTATAAATAAAACCTTTAAGACGCTGGCGTGTATTGATCAGAGTGGGATATTTTTGGGTAATTTCACTCCTAAATATCTTTGGAAAAGCAAAAAAATTGTAGGCACGTGATTAATGTGTGAAGAAGAAAAAAATGAGGAAAAACTCAAGCTATTACAAACGATATATACCCTTGAAAGACTACATTGCCCTTTCATTATGAGCCATGCGATATCCCGAAGGATTGGAAGTATAGTTAACCATGATGTTTAACTAATGACGATTATGTTAAAAGATAATCCTTAGAAAAAGGAATTGAATAAGTTAAGGACATTATAATTAGGTAATACCTAATTGAAATAATATGTTGAGTTTATTCAACAAGTAGAAGTATGAAGAGAAGTAAGGATAATGCATCTATATATGGATGTAATTATGTAATGGTGATTCCGAAGACTGAATCCTTATAAGTGAGGAAGAATGTGACAACCCGAAAAATCAGATAGTCATGTTAATTAGGATGTAAGGATTATTATTGAATAAAATGAATTTTTATTAATAATATTCTGTGTTAAGTGTTTATTAATCATTCTATAACCTAGGATGATTATAAAATAGGATTCTGGCTATGAGATATAATAAATGCGTAAGAATATTAAAGACGGAAATAAAAAAATTTCTGAGCAAATAATTTTTTCAAGAAAAAAGACGAAATAGCTATTCATTCGATGAATAACCTATGTCGTGTAGAGAGATTGGTATGTCGAAATGATATTCTGTTTTAAGATTTAACGGTAATATGTCGTGAAGAGTCATATTAGCCGATAAAAGTTTTTCTCGAAAAATGTGTAAAAATTGGACGAAATAAAAATGACGAAAGGAAGCTTATAAAAGAGAAGCAAAAATTCAACCAACACTTAAGAGAGAGAAAGAGAAATTCGGATGGAAGAAGGAAAGGAAGAAAAAGCTAGCTCAATTTGCAAGCTTTGACAAGAGGAAGAAGAATTAAAGAAGAATGTAATATCAAAACCTAACCTTAATCCATTTTTTCTTTAGGTTTCATATGAAAAATTATATAGCTTATTGATTATGGAAGTAAAAGATGTTAATGAATGATTTTCATATTAATCATAAGGAAATGAAGAAGTAAGACTTTGAAATTTAGTTTAGAAATTTCTTTTAAAAGCTTTCATATAAAGTATGAATTGCTTGACGTTAATGGACGATTCAGATAAATCATATGAATGATCCGGGGTAATAAGGAAGAATTGGTGTTTTATAACACTAAAATTTATGAAAAAGTGAAATCGTAATCATAATATCAATTAAAAACGAAGAACACAAAGAACGTTGTTGGTGGACAAATTTAAAACCATCTAATTAAAGCTTGTAGTTGATGGACAAGTTTAAAACCATCATATATATAATTGTTGATATATGTTTGTTTAGGAAATGTAGAATTGAAAGAAATATTCATTTGGAACGGATTGAAATTAGCCTATAACGAAGTTATGGCGAAATTTTATAAAAGACGAACGAAATTTAGAAAGTAAGTTAATGAACCCTAATTAGTAAGGTATCATAAGAATGTTGAAAAACATTGAAAACGTGAGTCGTGGACTCAAGAACGAACGCATTCCGAGTTCGGATGATCGAATTACGGATGAACGAACGAAGAATGTTAATAACGTAAAACGAACGAACGATAAAATTTGAACCGAGTGAAAGCCTCGTTAACGAATTTAGAAAAATATTTTGTCTAGGAGAAATCGGTGTATGTAATGAAAGTAAGAAAATGATTTTGGAACGAACTCGTTTCGAGTTATAACGAAGAAGTTACGAGATTGCAAAGTAGGCGATTCGTTCGTAGAAGAAAAATGCAGAAAATCTGCAAAATTTTCTAAGGATCAGGAGCAGCACTGCAGTGCCGCATATGCTTAACAAGGAGGCGCTGCAGTGCCTCCCCGAGAGCTGACTTACGTTAATCGGTACCGCAACACCAGTTTAACAAAGGGGAACTAACGCCGCAGCACCGGTGCAGGGGAGAACCCAGAGAGGAGCTGTATCGTTTGAACGTGTAGTAATGAAGAGCTCTGAATGACGTGTAAACGTAGTTAAGCCGAGTTAATGATAATAACTTGAATAATGTTTTGAGTTAAATAAATCGGACATCGTAAGAGATGAATTGGAGGTAATGTAAAATGGTTAATAGTTATGACCGCATAACATTAATATTGAATGATCGCTCTTGGCATACCAAAGATTGTATGACTTAGACGATAAAGAATATTCCTGAGGTATGACATTTATTTGTCAGAAAGTCATAAGAAATGATAATTGACGTAACGAACATTACACTTATAATGCTTTGAACAAGTTTAGCTACAAAGAAGGAAAGGTAATGTAAATATATCGTAGAGAATAATTGGAAGAATTAAGACATCTATGTATATCGTAACGCCAAAAGATGGTCAAGAAAGTTGGTTTCATGGACTTATGTTATAGAACGCGAACTATAAGAATTAAAATTAAGTTTAAACCAATGTATAAGTCAAGTATATGACTAATTGGTATATGTTATTCCTTATGTGATATATAGGAATTTCAAAGAGCCGTACATCATAAATTGTAATTGTATACAGCGCTTAAGGTAAGTTTACTAACTTCATTCATATTTGAAATGAATGCTAGTTTCTTTAAGCTTGCTCGGATGTTGTAAATGAGTAAGTTTGATCTATGTGAAAATGTATTATATTTGTACAAGATGTTTATGATGTATGAGGCTATGTACCTCTTCTATGCACTTATGTGCTTTCGGAAGATGAACTGTTCTGTGTTAGAACTGCTCAAATGTAAAAGAGTTCTATTTATTCATGAATTGTTAATGTTAAGTCTATGCTAATGATTTTAGCTAGAGAGAATGTAAAAGAATAGAGTATAAGAATTGAGGTTTTGTCAAAGCGAATGCATTGATGTTTTAAAATGATAGAAATCAAAATTTATTCCTATTATTCAAGCTACTTCATAACTATTGTTTAGTTATTGAAGTGTTATATGTAAAGAATATTTTATTCTTGATGTTGTTGTTATTCAACTGCTAGAACTTGCTGAGCAATTGAATGCTCACACTTGCTTAAAATAAAAATATTTTCAGCGAACGACGATAGAATGAACTAAAGGATCCTGTGAAGATCAAGGTGACTGGTATCCTAATGAACTGTCATTCATTATATGAATGAGCGTGAAGATCAAGCCAATCTTGTAATGTAGAATAGTTAATTTAACTGTAAAGTAGTTTAATAAACTGTTATGTATCTGTTGTGACGGATGAAAGTCACACGTGTAAAGAAGTAAAGAATAATGTAATTACCATTATTTGTATGTATAAAGATTTTAAGGTAATAGAATATGAGAATTGAAGCAATATGTTGTTATATTTAATGATATAATGATGTATGTAAGGAATGTGAAGAACTAGTGATGTAATACCCGCAAATTTTAATAAATTATAATATTGATAATAAAGATTGTTTGAATATTTATTTGAATATAAATATATATATATATATATAGTGTTGGCATGAGTTGTGGTAATTAATTTAATTGAATAAGCACGTGATAATTAAGCAATGTAGTAGAAGTGATGAGAAGCTTAGTTAAGCTTGTGAAATTATGCCTAGTGTGGTAAGGTGGTGAAATGAGAAAGTACTAATTTAATTAATGATGAAATTAATTAGTACTATTAATAAATAAATAATTACATAATGTGATTGACTAATTTCTTTTTATTATTCATGAACAATAGCATGTAAGGAGAAATCATATATAATAAGGTTTTTCATTCAATATAAAATGAGGTGTGACAATTGGAATGTAAACAATTATTATATAAAACTATATGGTAAAGGTAAGCTTGACTTAAGTAATTTACTAAGTGGTATGAAAGAGTCTTATGTGACCCCATGATATGTGTGGGAGTAATTAAATGTGTATTCTAAACCTATGAGAGAAAATAACTTTGACTAAATAAATAATTAATATTAAATTATTATTTTAATAGAATTGGAATTATAGGTAATATTGATGCCCAACTAAATTATATGCTAGTCTAATGTAAATATTATTTGAAATAAACAAATGTACATGGATTATATAATTCTATGTGTATTATATAAGTGGAAGTATATGTATGCACATTTGGGAACAAATATCAAATAAACTCATGTATGCTAATAATAGTGGTTGTCAAATGTTGAGCATTAGAGGGCTGTCCCAAAATGAGTGTCTTTTTCTTTTTTACTTTACGTAATAGGCCATTAGCCTAGTCCCTCATTACTAAACTCAGAGCTAGCAAATCATGAGGAGGGGAGTGGTCTACATAGTACTCCTCCACCAAATCCTTCATACCCATCAGCTTTTCTCTATTCCAATGGTTTAATTCATTGAGCAAAGCCCAAATTTGGTCACAAGCTTTCCTATAAATGGAGCCCTTCTCATTCACAGACTTTTTACTAAATTCTCTGTTAAACTTTAAGTAGTGTGTGTGTGGTTGGGTTGAGCATATACAATCTGCAAATTGAAGCTAGAGTAGCAATTCAACTTTACAGAAGGTAATATCCCTCTATATGTTCTTAAATTCAAGTTTTGCAAAGTTCTTAGAAAAGTACTAAAATACTTGTTTTGAGTTGAAAAGTTCATGGTTGAAGCAATCAAATGATGCTAGACATTGTTAATATAGTTAAATACGAAATCAACGAAAGTTAAACGGAGTAAATTGGTCAAGTAACGAATTCGTAGTGAAGAGAATCACTAAATGTGTTAAACTTTAAAAAAATGGCATAAATCTTGAATTAATTCTTCAATTTGATTGTTTGTATGTTTGGAATTGTTAGAAGCATGCTAGGGATGTTTAGTAGTAAGTTTATATCAATTAAGTATCATTACATTGCTGTTTGGTTGGGAGTTTGGCATATTAGCTCGTGAAGCAGTGCCATTATTCTAACTATGAAGCCATTTCATTTTACGGTCCCTGCGATATAAAAGGCCATTTTTCCTGCGGGGAGGGGGTTCTGAGAAGAGCTATACCACTTTTGCCGGGGTCTTCAGAAGTATAAATGTCCTCCCAAATGAAGGTTCTGCAAACGACTTATACTCTTGCTTTGATTTCTTGATACAAGAAGGCATAAACTAATCTAACCTAACTTAAGGAGCATACATAATCCTTAAACATGTGTCAATGCATGTCGCAAGATGTTTTAGTAGGTTTGGAGTTTGAATTATAACCTTTTGAAAGAAAAGTTAAAAGACAAAAACCATGTTTATAAAACCCTACGCCTTTTTGAAATCTATCCTTTTGAGCACATGTTTATAGCTTAGTTAGTCTTATAAATGTAAACTCAACGTACTTTGCATGTGTAGTTTGTTTGTCATGAAATTTTAATGTTTGAAAACCAATTGAGTTGAAAACTCTACGACTTGTATTGTGAACTTTTGAACAACTATAATAGAATGTTTCATGCCTCTAGAGATAACCAACATATTCTCACATCTAGTTAAACGTGTTATAAACTACGCAAGCATGAACTAAAAGAGGCTCTAAGTAGAGAGTTATACAACCAAATCTAATACATGCAAGCATGCGTAGAAAGAGGTTGTTTAGCAATGTTATGTGGTTTAATGAACGCTATGGTTAGTAGTTGATATAATGAGCTCTTTTAACTTTGTAAAATGGAAATTTATGAGTAAATTTAACAAAGGGCCAAACTTAGCCTAGAGGTTCTTTAACATGTATTTGTGAAACAACTTAAATTAGAATGAGTAACTTAAGTAATGTTTCACATATGAGATAAGTATAAGAGATTTAAAAATGTTCCTAAAGATTTTAAAAGTAAGAACAATATGAGTTATACATCTATGAGTTTGACTGTGTGTAGCCTACATAAATTTAGATATGTGTGATGAATGTATGTGAATATGTATATCAAGGTGTGTGTGACTAATGAGTACCTATACATACATAAATAGGATAATTATAGTTCATTGAGGTGATTTTATGCTATAAGTGGCAATCAACGCTACAGGCAAGTATCCTAACCTATGCATTTATTTCATGCAAGGAATCTATAATTTCGCAAGTTCCTTAATTTTTACACTACATATATTTGTATAATCCGAATTGTTGTCATATCAACCATATTTATATCGAGCAAATATCTATTACTATTCGAAAAAATCATTTGTATACATTGATGTTGTTACAAGCATTGGACTTATCGTTCTTAAATGCATTATAAAAGTTGTCTAAGCCTTTGATTCGGCTAGACTATTAACATGTGTTAGAAAGCTATCCAAACCAATTGACTTGGTGCGGACTCTTGGAAATCTACTGAGATGAACAACCCTCTTAAAAAGGGGAAATTTTATATTGTCGGGAAACCGACGTGCGCACATACTAGCATGTTTAAATGTTATGCATAACGTAGAGTACTTTAGGCTGATCACCTGTTGTACTCATTTATATTGGATTGCAGTATAATACTGTTAATTCTAGTAAGAGTTCTTAGTCCTTAGTGACTGCTCAGTGTTCATTCTTATTGAACTTCAAAATGAATAAACTTTGAAATTTTGTTGATGTCCTTCAGTCTATAGCGATACTTATTGAAAACTCTTGATACTTCTTGATGTTCATGAACTATAAATTATTGGTATACCTTTGAAGATTTAAACGTTATTACTGCTTATTCTTATTACTTTATTACTTGCTGGGCAAACTTGTTGCTCATTCTTGCTTCCATAAAAATATTATGATTAAAAAAGCGCGAGCAAGGCGATTTCGTCGAAAAGGATAAAGGAAAGGGCAAGGCTACAGAATAGCTTAGTCTTTAAGTGTAGAAATATTATTATTATTATTATTATTATTATTATTATGATAATATATTAAGGATGATTAAATTATGTTAAGTGTAATCACCAGATTGTTGTAGTAACGGTTACGGTACCTTGAGACGCGAATATTTATATTATATCAATATAAATTATTCTATTATTTCCGATGTTAATGATTTTAGTATGATATTGGAATTAGTACGTGATGAACCAAATTCGAGATATGAGTGCCTGAATTTGGGGGCGTCATAAGTGGTGCACCGAATCCAGGTTTGAAGATAGATCGGATTTGGGGGCGTTACAAGTTATGTAACTGATTTGACAAGAAATGCTAAATCTAGGTGGCCATAAAGTTTTATTTATAGAAATTCAGTGACATTAAGGTTCAATGTCTTAAAATTGAAACAATAGGGTTTAAGTAAACTTAGGCCATGTTTGTTTGCAAGAATTATAATCCAGGTGTTATAATACATGGGATTATAATCCCAAAACTATTAATCCTAAGATTAAATAGTCCTAGTCACGTGTTTTTTTTTGGGATTATTCATGGAATAACTTATAATAAACTCATGTTATGTTTATTTTTTTCAGGATTAATTAAAGTATTGGATTAAAAAATATTGTTTGGACTATTATACCATTACCAATAATAACATATTTTAAAATTATTTATACATAAAGAAATATTTATTGATTATATATACACCCCCCACCCCGACCCCAAAAAATAATATTTTACGATTATACACACCCACCCCAATCTACAAACCTCAATTTCCCACCCCAAAAATAATATTATTTACCGATTATGTATACACTCCCACCCTACCACCCTCGCCCCCAAACCCAAACCCAAACCCAAACTCAAAATAATATTTACTAATAATGTATGTCACGCCCAAAATCCGGCCTATCTTCACACCCGGATTAAAATCAAGGCCACAAAGTACATCATTCATCCAAACATACATCATTATATAGTGAAATATAACATCATCCATTCTCAATTCTCAGGTTCTAATACCTTATAACCTTGTTCATTACAAATAATGATAATTACATTATTCTTTTCATCTTACAAGAATGACTTTCATCCGCCACCAAGAATACATAATAATTCATTAAACTAGTCTATAGTTTAATTTTATCATTCTACATTACAAGTCTTCGCTTGATCTATACACTCATTCATCTAATGAATGGCACTTCTTCTGGATACCGATCAACTTGATCTTTACGGGATCCTTAAGTTCCTCTAACATCGTACGCTGAAAATGTTTTTCATTTAAAGCAAGTGTGAGCATTCAATTGCTCAGCAAGTCATAGCAGTTGAACAAACAACTTTAAGAATTCCAACATTCCTTTAAAACTTCGATAACCGAACAAAGGTTATGAAACAACTTGAATAATAAGAATAATCTCGATTCCTATTATTTTAAAACATTAGTCACATTCACTTTAAAATACTTTCATTCTTATACCTTTTTCATACACATTCTGTCTGGCTAGAATCAATAGCACGGACTTAACAATAACGGTTCATGTATAAACAGAACATTCTCTTATTGAATGTTTCAATCACGAGCATGTTCATCTCATAAAACACCGGCAAGTGGCACAAGGCCTCATACGTTTTACCACCTTGTACAAAATATCGCACATTCAAGACATGTACGTAACTTCTCAAGTTCAACATCCGAGAAGTTTAAGAAACTAACATTCATTTAGAATATGAATGAAGTTAGAAACTTGCCTTTACGCATGCCACTCTGACTTACTTCAATCGCTCATTCCAAACCCTATAAAACACATAAGGAAATAACACATATACCAATTAGTCATATACTTGACTTACGCATTGGTTTACTTAACTTTACTTCTTAGGGTTCGCGTTCTTTCAACCTAAGTTTACGGGACAACTTCCTTTACCGCTTTACGACTTCATAACATACGAAGATGTCTTACTCATACGTTCATCATATTTGATGATTTACATTCTTATCTTCTTCTTATACTCTTCTAGACTCAAAGACACATCGTGTCTCTTCGCTAGTAGTCCATATGATACTTCGAGTGGTTTCCCACAAACAACCAACAAACAAGTTCCCTCATCTCATCTACACATCATCACAGCCGAGTTAGATCGATTACCGATTTCAGATATACCTTCACTCTCTGAAGGAATTGTTTAGCCCAGCTCCCATATGTCAACCATCAAAGGTTAAGATTGTACCACAACCTAAACTCAGCTTAACTTATCCAAACCATTAAACTATAATGTTCGTTAAGTCAATTTCTTATTCCTTATGGCTTTCTGCAACTAAATGCCATACATCAGGATTCATTCTTTATCCGACTCACATTCGGCTTTTATTAATTTTATTACCGTTCATTACGGCTTTCTTGATAATTCATTATTCTTTCTTAACGTCGAAGCCATACGGTTCGTTGTATGCTAAGACCGATCGTTCATCGCAACAACGTTGCGTTTATATTATCTTTTAATCTCGCTCAATCTTTCCGTTCAACCTTTACTAAAGGTTTAAATCACTTGTTTAAGTGTTATATTCGATTAACTATATGTTATTTATCTTTTTTTTGCTAAGTTTGTTTGTATATAGAAGAGAAAAGAGAAAAAACAATCGCAAAGGGGCATATCCCAGAAGCTTTAGAAAGAATCTCATGGGACAACCCCCAATATGATCAACTAAAGACCAAAAACCAAACGAAAGAACAAGGTCCTAACATAAAACATGCATATAAAATGAAGCAAACAGTAAGCCTAAAACCCTAACAAATGAAACAGAGCATCCAGAATGATCAGGAACGAGGGCTAAAAAGGGCCAAAAGAGAGCTGCCATCTGAGCGAAGCCAAAACCCCCAGAAGGAGCACAACCAAAACTAGGCGAGCCCAGCACCGCACCGCTGCTCCACCTCGCCAAGAGCTGCTCCACCTCACCAAGAGCTGCTCCACCTCGCCTCACCAACCTCACCTCGCCCATACCAGTACCAGCACGCCCCACCACCTAACCAAAACATGCCCCACACCAGCACCTCGCTAGGAATACTAGGCAGCAGCACATACACCAGCTCGCCCAAAAACTGCTCCTCACTAGCACATTTAAGCTCTGACCAACAGATATATTAGGCAGCCCATACCAGCTCAGCAACTCGCCAAAGATGAAAACACTAAAGAGGAAAAATCCAGAATACACCAACAATGAAATTTAAACTAAGCTGACTACATTAGCCAATTACAATAGTATTGACAGGTTGTGGCCTTAATAAAGGATTTGCAAGTAGAGAGTCTTGATTTGATGAGATGAATGACATCCTTCGCGAGGTTTGCTGGGGGAATGAGTGAATTCCCATGTAACTTTTTCTTTCAAGCTTCCCAAACTTTATAGAAGGAAACAGCTATACTGAGGCACGGAATGTTCCGAGAGAGAGTACCTTGGAAGGAAATGAGATATGCCATAAGGTCATCCCAGGAGTGTGGGGCGCTGTTCCAATTGCCTAAAGTGAGAGCTAATTTGATGATTGAGGAGGACTATACACAATCAAAGAAGAGATGAGCAAAGGTTTTGGGATGTTGTGAGCACAGAGGACAATCCCAAATTCTCCCAGAGTAGTGCATAGTCCTATCATTAGTGGGTAATTTCTTTTGAATGCCTAGCCATAGTAAGGAGTACCGAGGGACATGAAGCTTGTTCCAAGGGATAAAACTCCATTGAACAGTATTTTGTCGAGCACGGATGGAATCCCATATGTGTTTAACTTTGACAGAATTTAGATCCCAAGTGTCCCAAGAAATCGTGTCACATCCGAGAATTATCGTCAAATCTTTCGACGGAATGTCATTTCGACATACCGAACTTTCGAAAAGGCTTAGGTTATTCAAATCCTAACCCTTAGGCTTTCGTCGGGTGAATAGTGCCTATTTCGTCTTTTTCCTCGAAAATATTTTTGTTCTCGGGGAACTTTTATTTTCGTCTTGAAAATTCTTACTGCTTCGGTCTAGCTCAAATTTAATCCTCCGTATTATAATCATCCTAGGTTTTAGAACGCTTTAATAAACACATAAGATACATAATATTATTAATAAAATTCATTTTATTAATAATTAATTCTTTAAATCTTAAATTCTGGACAATCAGATTTTCCGGGTTGTCACAATGTATACACCCCCACCCCACCCTACCCTACCCTACTCTTAAAAAAATAATATTTACTGATTATGTATACATTTCCACTCGCCACCTCCACCCCTTCACCCCCTCCCAAAAAAAAAAACATTCAGTGATTATGTGACCCCACTCCAAAAAAAATAATATTCAGTAATTATATATACACCTCAACCCCACTCTGCCCACCCCCAACCCCAACCCCCCACGTTATGGGATTATAATCCCAAGACTATTAATTCTAAGATTAAATAGTCCTAGTCACGTGTTTGTTTTTTATGGGATTATTCATGGAATAACTTAAAATAATCCCATGTTATGTTTGTTTTTTTCAGGATTAATTAAAGTATTGGAACTTAAAATATTGTTTGGACTATTATACCCTTACCATAATAACATATTTTAAAATTATTTATACATAAAAAAAATCCCCGACCCCAAAATATAATATTTTCTGATTATGTATACACTCCCACTCCCACCCCCAACCCCCATCCCCCATCCCCCCAAAAAAACAATAATATTTAGTTTTTGTTCCAATAAGTTTTAAGTTGTCAATAATAATAACAGAAATTGCAGGATATAATAGTCATTTTAGAAAAAATTGAGGTTAATTTTGTCTATCAATTTTTAATCCCAAATGCTAGGGATTATAATACCAAGTAGAACATGATATTAAATAATCTCTCATCTTAAGCTATTTTATAATCTCACGACTAATAATCTTAAACTCAAATTTAAAAATAAACAAGACACTTGAAATTAATAATTTTATTTAAAGTGTAATCCTTGCAAATAAACATAGCCGTTTAAAGTGTATTAATCTTTTATTTTTTTCATTAGAACAGCCACAACTAATTTATAGTTGCTTGAATTAATCAAACGACTCATTTGTATTATCCTATTTTGATAAATTAATCTCACTGCATTCTTCAAAAATTAAGTAATCAATCTCATCCTACTTCTTTAATTTGAAAAGAATTAAAAAAAAAACCTATCAACCAAAACAATTCTTACAGGAAAAATGACAATCTCATCTCAAAGAAAAGAGAAGCAATATCATAAGTTTGGTACCTGTTAACCTGAGCAAAGAACCAATCTTTCCGATAGTCACTCTCGCCAATTGTGTACACTAACTCTTCATTAGGATATAATTCCGAGTATTTTTCCCATAATCCATACTGCCTAAACCTATCAATAAATATAAAACCATAATATTTGAATTCCTTATAGGCACCATAACTAGAGACATCTACACAAAAAAATTATATGTAATCGTTTTAACATTAACATTTTTAATTTTAGACTATAAAGTGACGTGAAGTTCTTAACTTGCAATTACTTTTATTCTTAGTTGATAGTTGATTGAGTAGTATCATACCATGCATACTACATTTCAACCAATATTAGGGATAACATTGGAAAAATAAAGTAATTATTAAAAGCGGTTGTTTTACAAATTAAATTTATCTTTGATTTTGAGATAAAGGCGTATGATATGGATTTTTCTCTTTATTTTTTCTCTCTTTCAAAGCTCTTATGAGAACTTACCTGTCAGCAGGATTGACTAAACCTCTGTTAATATACTTCGGATTAGGATCACGAACGTAAAATTCTGCAGCTGACCGATCAGGGATTCCAATTTCCCATAGCGTCGGACCATCTCTTGGAGGTACATATACAACATCCTCCATATCAATATGACAACCTGCTAAAGCAACCATAAATCATCTGAACACAACAAATGAACGAAGAGTTACACCCCCGGTTCCTTTTCACATATCTTTTAGAGAGAGATTTTTGTTCCTTTTTATTTGTAGTTAGTAGATTCCAAGGAAGAATTATTAATTACTTAGTTTTCCATATTATCCCTTATAAGTAAACACTAATTTGTTACTCCCTCCTCTTTCGGGTTAATATTGAAATTTCAATTTAATCAATCAGACAAAGCATTAATTACATCTCTTAATCTATGTGCATAACCTTAAAACTCCAGTTAAAAAGGAACTAAGGGAGTAATAGCAAGTCTAAAAGTAAGACCTGAGGTTATGATAACCAAATCATCATTTTTGTAATCTCCAATGAATCCGGGGACCCAAGCATACAGGTTATAGTCGCCAGTACGTATGTTGTTAATGGAGAAGTAGCCTTTCTCGTCTGCTTTTGTCCAAAACTGGTAGTCCTGATGAAATAAACATGTAGAATTTTTTTATTTAGAATAATCTAACTCGAATCTGCAAGAGTTCCTTGGTCTCATATTGTTTGGTTTAGTTAAATGTGTCTGAGCATGCTTTTATTCTGTGGCTAGCCATTAGAAATAAGTTGGACACTGAAGATAAATTACTGCTTCTTAAGGTACTGTTAGTTTTTTTTTTGTAGGTTGCCTTATAAATCATTCTCACTTGTTTTTCAACTATTCTTACTCCTGCAGGATTTAGAGTTTTATTAAATCAAAGTTGGGTGTTCAATGGTTTTCTATGCCATGAAACACTTTAATCTTGAAAGTATCTGCTATATGGGCCGGAAAATCCTTTAAATCCTTGTTTCCAAGGCTTTCTCTAGACGTAAGTTTTTTTGTTGTCTGATACTTTATCAGGTTATTTCTTGCAATTTTTTTTAATTTTTTTTTGCTAAATAAAGAAATCTTGCAATTCCTAGTGACTAGATTCTTTTTTTATTGCTAAATATAGTGAGTTAGGTTTTTGTTGGCGTTGACAAATTCTTGTAATGTTGAGTGACTTTTAGGTTGTCAATTTTGCTTCTCTCTTTCTATTCCAAAGGTCACAATTTTTCTTTAGCTGGATCCGAGAGATCTCCTTCTCAGTAACGCTGGCCCTTATGGTGTGTTTGTAAGTTTTATTTTTTGAGGGAAGGGAAAGTTGGACGCTTTCTTTCTGAAATTGAAAAGTAAGAATCCAATTTTCCCTTCCATTCCCTTTGTCATTTGCCCCAAAAAAAAACTGAGTCGGAGGGAAAAGGAAGTTGGGTACTTTCTTTCTAAAATTGGAAGGTTAGCGTCCGATTTTTCCTTCCCTTCCCTTCCATTCCATTGCTCTCCAAAATAAAACTCATTCAGAGGGAATACAATGGAATGAAAGGGAAAGTTGGATGCTTTCTTTCTAAATTTGGAAAGTAAGCGTCCAACTTTCCCTTCCCTTCCATTGCCCCCAAAATAAATGCACAAACACACCATTAAGCCTTTTTGCTCATATTGCTGATAGTAGAGTAGAGCGCCCTTGTGCTTTGTTAGGGTGCAGAAGTGAGGATCATTAAGCCTACAAGTGAATTTGGCCTGGTTGGCTGATGGTTTCTTTAGACTGTATAATTGCTTCAATGGTGTAAACCTTTTCTGTCTTCTTGGACTGATTAGCTCCTATTTGGCTTTTGCTTGAGAAATTCTTTGCAATGTTTGGTAGCTTTCTAGTACCCTTTTCTCCTTTTCCCAGAGTTGTTGATCTTTGTAATTTGTAAAGTTAGCTCAGCTTGTCTGTTTAGTACTCCCTCCATTCCAAAATATAAGATAATTATTAATTTTTTAAAGTCAACTAAAGACATTTTTAAACTCAAAATTGACATGAATTTTTTAATTTTAGTCAATACAATGATGAATATTGTAAACTATCTCAAAATTACTACGAGCTCTTCTAGGTGGATATGGAAATTGAACATGAAAATTAGACATGTGTGTATTTGAATTTCCCCAATTTATATTTTTGCCCACCATTGGGGGTCAAAATACAAATAAGTGAAATTCAAATACACTCGTGTCCAATTTCTATGTCCACATAGAGTTTTTGAATTACTACTCATTGTAAGATTTATTTTTTCATAATCTTTAATGAATATCTCAATTTTGAGTTTAAAAATGTATCAAATTAACTTTCAAAAGAAAATAATGATGTTATAATTAATTTAGAACGGAGAAAGTATTTGTTTTATACTACTTGATTCCCTGGGACATGGCCTTCTAACTGTTCATTTTGTTTTAGGCTTTCACCCTAGTATAATTTTATCTACCAAAAACATATAAATGAAATTTTAACCATGAAAATTTAACCATCTTTGGTAAGTTCTGATTTATGAGAGTTCTATATTATTTTCCATGCTCTTTTTTCAGAAGCATTCATATATTTTCAGTTGTGAAGAAGCTTTTATTTCAAGAGTCCCGTGTTGTTTAATTTCATCAGTGACATTTCAAAGGATTATTTATATAGTTTCTAGCAAATGTTAAGAACACTCTTAATATGATTGTGCAGAAACTAAAATACAATAAATAGGTCCTCCATGGTTTTAAGTGGTTACTAGGAATGTTAATCACTAGGTATGCGGAATAAAATTGGGCACAAGGAACGCCATCTATGGTAAAGGCATTTACTTCTTGTATCACGATTTGTATTTAACGATGGTACACGATACGCAGAAAAAGGCAGCATAATAAGAGTTCCCTGGCAACTCATTTTAAATTCAAGTATTTAGAAAGAATTTTCATGTGAAAACATCCAAAACAGAATAATTACAAAAAAAAAATAATTAAAAAATCACCTTGCATTCTCTTTGCCATGAACCAACATCGCCTGGTGGTGCTAATCCGACATAAGCACCATTTGCTGGTATAGAATCACCGTCAATATATCTGAAAGATTACATAGTTTTTCGACATTTTAATGTATTTCAAGAATTTAGAAAATTTAATCAATTAGGTTCACAATTTTCATTGTAAATCAGTTGAAAAAGAAAGAGAAATAGGTTGTTGTTACTTGTTACCTGTCCTTAACTAACAGTCTACCACTAACATTACCACGTTGATCCGAAGAAGGAAAATCCTCCGATGCTGGAAAGTTGTAAGGCCAACTTTGAACTTCAACCAACATCTGATGAAAATCAAAACTCATGAATAATTCTCATTTCACTTTTATGCATATATCTTGCGCTTGCAAATTTAAGTAGCAACTTTTTGTCCCTTTTTCTGGGGACTAAACCTGATTTTTGCATCGTCCCAAAAGTGTGAGTGGGTCATTTTCATCCATCACAGAATTTAGATAAATGAAAACCGGTCCAAAAACTTTTTTCCATGGCTCCCCCAGTTCAAATTTGGGACACAAGTCTTCCCCAGCATAGTGAGCACTAAGAAACATCTGAAAAGCCATATTCAATACAACATTATTAGCAAAACTGTCAAGTATGGTCGGACTGCCAGTAAAACTATTATCTTACACCATCCAATAGCAATATGTACAAAAATAAGTCTACTATCACATAAACCGCCACATACACTCACATGTATATTTTGATGGCCCACCGACTTGATCTCGCATATGTGAGCGGTTTTATGTGATAGTAGACGACTTCTCTATGTATAATATGAATATGCCACATAGATAATTTAGGAGAAAATCAAAGATTTGATTGTATTAACTGATCCAAAGAATGATTAATTAAACAATTTTACCATGATAAATGATGATAACACAGCTTGATCAATACAATTCAAACTCCTAATTTTCTCCTAAGTTACCAACGAGTATATTACTATTTGGATGATGTAAAACAATAGTTTTATAGACAATCCTTATATAATTTATTCTCAAGCCTAATATCACATTCCAAGATTTAACCAAATGTTGGGAAACTTCAGAGTAACTTACAGCCAAGGAGGTGGGCCCCACATGTGAGGAAAGGTTTTGCTTGACAGGCCCTCCAGTTTGGAACTCATCACTAGGTATAATTTGCCAAAACCCCACAGGTGGATCCACAGATATCCAGCCATGGACTCTGAGATCTTTATTCTCACACGAGTACTGGTATTTGTCATCCACCTGCACAAAACATGATTTGATCAAAATTTCCTTTTCATGGTTTCTTATGGTTGGCTTAAAAACAACAACATATGGATTGTTTTGGTAAAGTTTTTGTTGTTTCGACTTTTGATCATATATATTAATCTTTTTGATAATTCAAATGTTTATTTTAAAAGGAAATTTAATCATTCAATGGACTAAAATAAATTTGACCATTATAATTGATCACCCTTTATTTCTTATTCAAGGCCATGCATGCCTAATAACTTTCAATCCAGTCATTTTTTCCAAATATAATCATTAAGAATGTCAAGATTAATGGAATCATGATCCATATATAAGTTATAACTATTGCTATTGTGCAGTCTTCCATGTGTATCTGTTACAGATATAGCAGCCAAGCCATATTCAAGCTCAACTAAAGCCACAAATGCAGAGTACAATGATTAATGCAGTCAGTACAGCTACACAGGGTAGCAATTTGAGATAAGAACACAACCGAGGAATTTCTTAAACTGCACATCAGGAGTAGCTCACATAATGGAATGGCTGTTCACTTGATCCTAAGGATAGTTAGCAGTTAGTTATAGTTGGTTTAACTGTCACTACTTCGATAGCTTGATGTATAGATACAATATAGATATGGCCTATGGGATTGATATAGTTTTTATTATGCGATTGATATTAAATAGTTTTGCACTGAGATTGTAATTTCATTGTTCTCCACATCTTAATCTACAACTCATTACTTGATTGCAGAGGAATGATAAATTTGATAGTATGGTACGATGTAAGAAGCTCAGTCCAAAAATATACTCCCTATGTCCTACAAAGGAGTCAAATTTATTGATTTTTTGTTTTCAAAAAAAAGGTGTTCTATCTCATCATAATTTTATTATCATGCTATTACTACCGAACTGAACACTCAATAAATTTAGGAGTAAACATGGAAGAAAGTTTGAAAATGTTGCAAAGGAAACACATTTTACGGAACAGAGGTTGTATTAAAGTAATTTCTTGTGGCATACTTAGGAATGTAAACAACCCAGGATACCCACGAACCCGCCTCAACTCGACTAAGTATGACGTACAAGCTCGAACAAATAAATTCCTTTGCCTGTTTTCTTAAATGAGTCGTGCTCGAACAATGACATGTCCCCTCGAGCCCAACTCATTTACGTCCGCCTCGCTCAAATAATCCCTGCTCATTTAGTATTGAATTAATTTTTTTTCTTAATTTTATAATACTTATGTTAATGAGTCGAGCTTAAGCTTGACTTGATTCGCTCGCTTAAGCTCTGCTCGAGCTTGACCCGCTTACTAAATTTGATGAGTTCAATACTAAATCTCAGGTTCTGCTTTAGCTCAAGGTCAACAAGTCAAAACTCGACCTAGCTCGACTCAACTCGATTCGTTTACAGCTCCATAAACTATTCAATAATCAACCATCAGTTATATATACAAAAAGTTAAAGTTTCATGAACATAACTAGAATAAAAAAAGACGTCCTCGCATCATTCAAAATAATAATTTCAGTGACATTTGTTATATTGAAATTCTTGACTGCTGCTAAAAATATAAAAAAGCATAGAAAGAGTAGTAATAATAAATTGTTACCTCTCCTTTGAGCTCAGGCTCCACTGGGTTAACCATTAAGACTGCTTCCGGGTAGGCCAGGGGTTGACCTCTCCCAGGTAACCGATCATCTGGCAGGGGCATGTATCTTTGCCTATTGTTTGCCACAGCCATGTAGTGAAACCTGCCCTCACCATTAAAAAGGGGCTTCATGTACATTTGTCATGCACCACTTGGTGTTTATGCTAATTATACTTATCTAATATTACACACACACACAAACAAACACACACATATAATATATGGAAACCGATCCATAGTAAATAGTGGATATAGACTCTTTAATGGCCACTAGATCTTGTACCGTTCATTGCAATATCTGACGGCTAAGATTTAAAAAAAGACAGAGCTTCTAGTGTTGCAGAACAGCTTAACTACCGCAACACAATGTTGTGGAAGAAAGAAATAACTATTAGACAACTTACCCTCGGCAACATAGTGTAGCGGTAGACAGTAGTTACGTTGTTTGTGATGCTGTGTTGCAAAAATGTTACTAGTGGTTAGTTAAGGCCCTTAGCTACCATTATCTATGGATCGGCTCCCTATTTATGTATATAAATTATTTGTATCATTTTTTTTTTTCAATTTCTCAGAGACATGTTAAGACTCATGATGAACATCACAAATCATGTGGAATTATATTTTTGATGCAACAACAGCTAACTACTTGGGTTGCAGCATAATTTTAAAACCACTCGTTGTATTCTTATGGTAGATAGATCTAAAACTGCCCTCTGTAAACGTAAACTTTCTACTTTCGCTATGTTTGGCAACTCGATGGAATTGCAGTTGAGTGCCACATTTTAACAAAACTTTAACTCCATGAAATACCTATGTGCTTCCAATTTCAATTCCGAAGTTGCCAAACATAACGTTACTCTAAATGAAATACAATTATAGAAATGAAAGAGAATTTCTCTACTTGTCTTTTCTTAGCTTGAATGCGATTCTTGTTTCACCAAGGCTAAAGGCAGGCCATTCTGTTGAACCCAAGTGTTCATAAATGGCATAGGAATAGAACCCCGAGCAACCACGAAGTAAAATAAACCTAAAAAACAAAATGTACGTGAGTTCCAAATCTAACAATAATGTAACGGAATTGATATTTCCAAAAACAAATCACATGAATAGTAAATGGGATCACACTCATAGGAGAGATCTTGTGAAAATATCAAATTTTACTTCTGCAGATATAGATGTTATGATTGAATGGAGAACCTTTTGTCAATATTTAAGGGAACAAGTTTTCCCTGTAGAGAAGGGTCCCATGCTCTAGAGAATGACACCTCGACTTGCTCTTCCGTTTCCACTATAACTTTAAAAGTATTTCCTTTAATCCTAAATCAAAGACCAGTTTTAGAGTTTATATCAGCATATTACTATAAGAGAAAACGGAATCTCACCAGCATCTGACAATAAAAATTGGCAACAGTCTTGTATTTCATGCATATAAAGTTGTACAAAATGTAAACAGTACAACAGGGGCGGATCCACCTTAGGGGCAGAGGGGGCAATTGCCCCCACTGAATTTTCAGGGGTCAATTTGTCCTCCCTTCTCCCTCCGTCCATGGCGGCCGGATTTATCGTTGCCTCCAGTTGAGAGTTGGGTCGGAATCCATTTATGGGTGCAAAACCCATCTCCAGTGTCGCACCTATTTGGCTTTTCTCCTTCAATTCGCAAATTGGACACAACAATTCTTAGATTACGAAGAAAGCCCAGTTTGACAGTCTGTTTTGTGGGGAGGGTGTCAAATTGGAGTTCGTGCGGAGGAGAGAAGGGAGAGAAAGAAATCGAAATAGTTCACTTATCTCGTCGCGGCTGTCATGTCTAGTCTTGGTATTACGTCAATGGCTGTCTTGCTAGTGTACTATATATTCGCTTGGCAAATGAAGGTAATATAATAATATTATTTAATATATATCTATTTCTCTCTATATATATATACTATGAATTTAGTTCATTTGTAATCTCTAAGCATGAATTGGGTTCATTTAGTTCATTTTATATGAGATGTTTGGTAAATTCGTAGTCTCATTCGGCCTTTTCGGCCTTTTTTGCAATTGTTTAAAACGAGGATATCATTATATTTTTGTAACAACGAGGATCCATAAAAAAAATTCAGCATGAATGGATGAATGATTATTTAAGAACTTATATTATCGAAAAAATATTTTTTTGTAACTATTGAAAATGAGTCTATCATGTAACAATTTCAAGTTATGGAATCTCTAAAAATGTTATTGTAAATAATATACTGAGCATTATTTAATTTTGTGATTTATTATATTATACTTTTATTTGTTATTGAGAATTTTTTTTTCAAATTTGATAATGAGCTAGATCCGCCCCTGCAGTACAATTGTGTATGCACAAAGTATAAGGTACAAAGAACTGTCGACCAGTTTTACGGTCAAGGATTGCTGTGCGGGACCATTACTATAAAATGAATTTATTAGATACTACAAACTGAAAGTCATTTAGAGTGAGTATACACTTCAAATACGCCATTTCCTGCTCCATCTAAAGCATTCCAAACAACATCCCAAAGACCTACATATTATTACGTTACAAATCAAACATGAGTCAGTTTGTTGGTAATGAGTTGTAATGGTAATTGTATATATTGAGGATTTCACTTCTCAATTGTTTACTTTATGTTTATGAGATTGAAGATTAAGGATTTATAGCTATGTCAAACTTCAACTCGTATAAAAAAATTATACTAGTAGATAGCTAATACAAATTTAATTACCCTCGATTACTTTCATTGTTAAGAACTTTGAGCAAATTGTCAATGCCATTGTATCGCAATCCAACGACAAATGCCATCTGGATTGGAAAGTGTGACATGGAGTATGCCATTATCAATTAGCACCTAAAAAGCAAAGATAATGAGTGTGTTATTATATGAACCAACCCCACATCAATTCATAACCTCCTTATTTAAAAAGTTAACCTATTAGGTTAAGCCCACCATACTTATTAATCCATAACTTTTGAATTTATCCGATGTGAGATTCATGTGAAATATGTTGATAAAGTAGAGCGAATCCGTTTAGTCACTTAATTAACTTTCTATGGCTTTCCTAAGGCCTAATATAGACCATGATATATGAACCACGAGCAAAGAAGGGGAAGGGGATGGGGAGTGGGGGAGATAGGATGTAATGTGAGTATTGATACTTAAGGTTTTATATCCAATATGACTCAATAATTAAGAAACGGGAAAAGGTTAAAATAATAATAAATAATAATAATAATAATATATAAAATAAAATAAATAAAAGATCAGAGAAGCTGAAGATGACATGGTGTGAAAGTGAAACACAAAGCATAGTTAAGAAAAAAGTTTCCAAGTAAAATTCTATGAAGTCGGCTCATTTTCTATTAACCATAGGAGTTAGAACAGAGAAATTTTCCATATAATAAATGTAAAAAGCTGCCACAATAAAATTAACACTAAGGTACAAAAAAGTTATAATTTATGCATTTACGTACATAGCGGTCTAGGATAGACAATCGGACCCCAAGAGGCGACATAGATCGTTGAACTTCTTCTTCTTCTTCTTCACAACAAATATCAACAATATAGTAAGGCCTTATCTATTTACGGAATTGGCCGTGACCAATAAGTTATATCTAGTGGAAAATAATACAGTTTATGCGCTCTATGTAATGCACTATTTTTGCAGCAAATAAGATGAAGAGGGTTGAGGTATAATGGCCATATAAATATGTGCTAGCTAGGCTTGCTTTACTTGAATTAGAGTGAAAGCATTTTCTTTTTACTTTAGCTTTAGTTATCTCCTTACTTATTTTCTCATCAAAGTTTGGTGAGCTAAATATATGTAATTAATGTTCGGTCTGATTTGAGCAAGGTTTAAATTTAAAATATTTACAAGTACCATGTTATTGCTTTATTAACCAAAGTTTTGGTACCAAAAACGAGTCAAAATATCTATTTTTTCTTTGAAAAAAAACCACAGAAGTAGACAACTATCTTGGAAGGAAAAATAAATTTAATTCTCCGTTTCCATAAAAGAAATTGTCCACCAAAAGTATGTCTAATTGAAATTGGAATTGAGTGCTATACAGAATTGCTCCAATTCCAAAACTTAGTATTGACTTTCCAAATATAACTTATAAAAATACTCCCTCGGTTTCAAAAATAGGATAAATTGTTACTTTTTTGAAGTTAATTCACCATATTCTCAGTACTCAAAATTAATTATTTCTCAGACTTTGCAAATGAGTAAAACGTATGGGGAAAATAACTAATAAACCAATTTACGTAGACTTACGTTCCGTCAGTTACAAAGCAGAAGGTCTCAGCTGTTATGGACCATGTTTGGTTAGCACACTAAAACTCTTTTTAATTTATTTTAATATCTTCCTTATAGTATGATACACAATTGTCACACTAAAATTTAATTAATTTAAACTTAATTCATTAATAAATCAAATTAAACCTTATCAATATAATTATAATTTTTTTAACAAATCATTAATTCTCTAATTTAATTATTTAATTAAATTATAATATTATCACACTCAAATAAATTATTCCATAATAATTTTCATCAATTATTTATTTTATTTAATAAATAAACCAACTAAAATATTTATTTTATTCGATAAATATTTTAAACTATTACAAAATTCACAATCGTTACATCATTCCCTCCTTAAAAGGATTTTAACAAATAAACCAACAAAAATATATATATTTTATTTGATAAATATTTTAAACTATTACAAAATTCACAATCGTTATATCCTTCCCTCCTTGAAAGATTTCTGTTCCCAGAATCACAACACAATTAATCCATCTGTTATATTCTTCCCTCCTTAAAAAGATTCTGTCCCCAGAATCTCTATACAAAGATTAAGTAAATAACTGATGATAATTTTTTATCATCTTATCTTTGAGTTCCCACGTAGCTTATTCAGCGTTGTGGTTCCTCCATATTACCTTAACTGAATGTATTAGTTTGTTTCTGAGAACTTGCTCTTTTCTATCAACTATTTGAACAAGAACTTCTTCATAAGATAAATCCTTGGGGTAATGCCTTGTAAATGATCAAGATATCTACGAAAAAGATAACCTCAAAATCAGCCCCAAGACTCCATAAGAGTTATGGATGAGAGGGATTCATAATCTTAAGTATATTAAGATAAGGGTTGTCCAAATTATGTGAAAAAGGTTTCAAAAGATAAGCTTGGGACAAAATTTTACAAGTGCAGATTTGTGGGACATCCTAAAGAAAGTTTAGGTATATGTTCTATAATCCTACTTAGCAAAAGGTGTTTGTTATGAACATGTTGCCTTCCAAGATAAATGTGTTTATCATTGAAGGGGCTAGCTAGTGGGAGGATAATATATCTTGAAGAGATCAAGAACCACAAAGTACTATAAGTCAAAAAGAGAAACCTATAGATAGACCTATTATACCACAACCGAATCGTAAATCTGGAATAGTACCAAAGATACCTAGGAGGTATGGTGATGAGGACATGGCATGCATGGACTCAACCAAGACTAAAGGGACGTGGGGATCAAGCAAGGCTAGAATAAAGAGGTTCAAACAAGATCTCAATGGATAAGGATTTTAGATTTTTATAATTCTATTGTAATTAGGACTTTTTTTTAATAGAATTCTTTCCAAATCGACTTTCTATTAGGGTTATAGTTTATAAATTCCTATTAGGATTTGGATTGTTTTGAGTAGTATAAATAGAGGTCTAAGTTAATGTAATCAAACACATTATTCATTATTATTATTCAATATATTTGTGAGTTTATTCTCTACTTTTGGTTCTTTTTGAAGAATTCCTAAGAATAAGTAATTTTAGTTATTTCTTTGAGATTCAATTTGACTTATCATACAACAATTCATAGTTGTGTGTGTGGGCCTTCTCACCGCATCAATCGCCGATTGTACCGAGATTACCGCTTCAATATAAGCGAGGGGTCAAGGTGTCATTGGTGTCCATTCAACGCAGATTCCGAACGCGAGCAATTGTACCAAGATTATCGTCTAAAGTATAGACGAGGGGTTAAGGTGTTGCAAGCAATTCACCCAACAACTGTGCTAGAAACGATCCGGGCGACGACCACCTCACGCAAGCGTGCCGTGGAGTCTATCATTTGGTATCAAAGCTAAGCCTTTTCTAGCGAGTTACTTATCTTTAATTTTCTGTCGAAATATATATTGTAAAAAATATAAAAAAAAAAAAAAAAAAAAAGAAAATTTTTTATTTCCATCAGCTAACCAAATTTGTAGCACACCATCAAATCATCAAATTCCAACCAAGAGTTCATACCGTTCCATCATCATCAATTCTGAAACGGAGCTACAATTTACAAATCTGAGGCATACAAGAGGAGTACAAGACAATCGATCGGTGATTTTGTGGTATTCTGATAGTCACACCATCTATAATTTTGTTTCAGTGATAAGTAATTTTGAATTGATTAGTAAAACTAAGAATTTTGCTAGGGGAATTCAAGAAGAACCTATTAGAGAGAATATTTTGAGGTAAAAGGCTTAGTGGTGAGATTAATCGAGGGTAAAAGCCAATTTATTGAGAGTATACACGAGTGAACCATCGATTCGAGCGCTTAAACGTAAGGGAGTGGTGAGGAAATTGTTTTCTACTAACCCTTATTTTGCAGAAATATGTCTAACTCAAGGATAAAGGAACTTATGAGAACAACCCCTCAACAAATTTAATTGAAATTCCGTATGGAAGCCATGCATAAAGAATGGGATCAAGATTGAGAAAGACTATGGAGCAAATGCAAGAACAATTAGAAGAGATGAGGGTGTCTATGGTCGAGCTATCCCAAAACACTCATGGATGCAAAACAAGACGAGGACACAAACAAACCGACGCAAGAAGGGAAGACCTTTACTATGAGGACAAAGAAGGCAAATGGAAGATCGTGAATCTAATTTTTTGACATCAAAGACACGGAGGTGCTAGGGAAAGAAGAGGTCGTGACAGAGAAGATGGCAATTTGATAGTATAAAAATGAAGATTCCAACTTTCCAAGGCACGGGTGATCCCGAGGCTTATTTAGATTGGGTAACCAAGATGGAGCTTAATCTTTGACCGTCACAACTATTCGTACCTTAAGAAAGTCAAACCGGCTGCTACGGAATTTTCTCGATATGCATTGATATGGTGGGATCAATTGAAAGCTAATCGAGAAGGTGTGAAGAGCTACCGATTACAACTTGGGTGGAGATGAAAGCTATCATGAAAAAGAGGTTTGTACCAAAGATACTATCAATCTGGAGATCATTCGTAGTTTGCAAACTCTTAAACAAGGAAGTCTGAGTGTGGATGAATATTACAGGAGATGGAAATGTCAAGGATCGAAGCTAATTTGATGGAGGATAATGAAACAAATGATGGCTAGGTTCTCTCACAGGATTGAACTCGAGATTGCAGACTTGGTTGAACGACAACATTATTTGGAGTTAGAAGAACTGGTACATATGGCTACTAAGATAGAGAAACAACTCAAGAGGCGAGGAGGACAACGAGGACAATCTACTGCTAGTTCATCATGGAGACCTAATTTGGCAAAGCGAGAGGAAAAAACAGTTTCGATCAAACCAAAGGTGGAACCTAAGCAAGGATCGACTAGCCGAGATATACAAGGTAAAAATGAACAACCTTCTTTTTTGGCGAATCGGATATTAGATGCTTTAAAGTGTCAAGGCAGGGGACATATTTCTAGCCAATGTCCAAATCAGAGGAAATGTTGTTGCTTGACAATGGAGATGTGGAGACCGAGGGGGAAGAGAGCGACACCGATTCTATGCCACCATTAGAGGAGATAGGTGAGGATGCGATACATGGTGAAATTCTGGTTACAAGAAGAGCACTTAGTACACAGGTTAAGGAGGAGAGCAAAATGGAACAAATGAAAAATCTATTCCATACTGGCGTCTTGTGAATGGGAAAATCATGGTGTAGTAGTATAGATGGAGGCAAATTGCATAAATGTGGCAAGCACTACGATGGTGGAGAAATTGGGGTTATCTACTACCAAACATCCACAAAATGTATTGCTTGCAAAGTGGCTCAATGATAATGCGTACATTAAAGTAACCAAACAGTGTTAGTTCCATTTGCTATCGGCTCAGATGTTGATGAGGTATTGTGTGATGTGGTGCCTATGCAGCAAGTGGGCATATGTTATCAAGGTAGACTATGGCAAATTTGATAGAGGGTTCAACATGATGGGTTTACCAATGTATATTCCTTTGTTTACGACAAGAAGAAAATCTTATTCAAGGCCCTTTGTCACCACAACAAGTACATGAGGATCAAATTCATTTGCAAAAAGATTATGTACAAAGAAAAGAGAGTGAAGAAAAGAAAAATCAAGAAGAAAAAAAGAGAAAAAAAGAAAGATGAGAGAAAAACAAATATACTAGCAAAAAGAGTGATGTGAGAAGAGCTTTGATTTCTAAACAAATTATGATTTTACTTCAAGATAAAGAGGCGCTTTTGAATACTAACGCTAATGAATCTTTGCCTAGTGTTGTTTCATCTCTCTTACAGGAATTCAAAGATGTATTTCCAAGGAGCTTCCTCATGGACTACCACCTATTCGGGGAATCGAGCATCAAATTGATTTTGTTCCTGCATGACTTATTCCAAACCGTCCACTTTTATCGAGTAATCCCGAGGAGACGAAGGAGTTACAAAGGCAAGTCGACGAGCCGATGGGGAAAAGGATTCGTGAGAGAAAGTATGAGTCCGTGTGCGCTCCTATGATTCTAGTGCAAAAAAAGGATGGAAAATGGAGGATGTGCATCGATTGTCGAGCGCAGAAATAACATTACGGTAAAATATCGACATCCCATTCCTCGCTTAGATGATATGTTAGATGAATTACATGGGTCTTGCATATTTTCAAAAATTGATTTAAAAAGTGGTTATCATCAAATTAGAATGCAAGAGGGTGATGAATGGAAAACAACGCTTAAAACTAAATATGGTCTTTATGAGTGGTTGGTATTACCTTTTGGTTTAACTAATGCACCCAACACTTTCATGAGATTAATGAACCATGTTTTCATGCGCCCATTCATTGGAAAATTTGTCGAGTTTATTTTGATGATATCTTGATTTATAGCAAAAAACTTGGAAGATCATGCATCGCATTTAAAATCTGCTTTTAGATGTACTTAGAAAGAAAAGTTATTTGCTAACATGGAAAAATGCACGCTTTTCTTCGGATAGAATTGTTTTTCTCGGCTTTGTTGTGAGTTCACAGTGAGTCCAAGTTGATGAGGAGAAAAGTACGCATGATCCGGATCGGGCCGAGTCCAACCAATGTGAGTCAAGTACGAAGCTTTCATGGACTCGCAAGTTTCTACCGACGCTTTTATTCGAAATTTCAAAGTGAGATTATTACAAAGACCATCGACCGAGGTCATCAAGAAAAGTGTGGGCTTTAAGTGGGTGATGAACAAGAAAAAGCATTTAATTTGATTAAGGATAAATTAACAAATGCTCCTTTACTTATTTTGCCTAACTTTGCTAAAACTTTTGAGATTGAGTGTGATGCTTCAGTGTTTAGGGATTGAGCCGTGTTGATGCAAGAAGGAAACCAATGCGATTTCAAATGAAAAGTTGAGTGGGGCAGCTTTGAACTATCCTACATATGACAAAGAGATGTACGCTTTGGTTAGAGCTTTGGAGACATGGCAACATTACTTGTGGCCTAAGGAGTTTGTGATCCACACCGATCATGAATCATTGAAATATTTGAAGGGTCAACACAAGTTGAACAAAAGGCATGCACGATGGATGGAATTTATCGAGACATTTCCATATGTTATTCGATATAAGCAAGGTAAGGAGAACGTCGTTGCAGATGCTTTGTCTCGCAGGTATGTTTTGTTAAATACTCTTGATACGAAATTGCTTGGGTTTGAACGAATTAAAGAGTTATATGATAATGACCTTGATTTCGGTGAAGAGTTTAAAACTTGTGAAAAGAATGTTGTGGGTAAATACTTTAGAATTGATGGATTCTTGTTTCGTGAAAATAAACTATGTATTCTTGCATGTTCTTTGCGTGAGTTATTGGTTAGGGAATCACATGGGGGTGGTTTAATGGGACATTTTGGTGTTGATAAAACTTTTGCTATTTTGAAAGAACATTTTTATTGGCCTCATATGAAACGAGATGTGGAAAGAATATGTGATAGATGTATTACTTGTCGCCAAGCTAAATCTCGTGTTCAACCCCATGGATTGTATACACCATTGCCTATTCCTAATGAACCTTGGATTGATCTTTCTATGGACTTTGTGTTGGGTTTACCTAGGTCTAAGCATGGTCATGATTCGATATTTGTGGTCGTGGATAGATTTTCAAAAATGGCACATTTTATTCCATGTCATAAAACTGATGATGCATCTCTTGTTGCTGATTTGTTCTTTAGGGAGATTATGCGTTTGCATGGTATGCCTAAAACTATTGTTTCTAATAGGGATACCAAGTTTTTAAGTTACTTTTGGAAGACTTTATGGTGTAAATTGGGTACTAAACTATTATTTTCAACTACTTGTCATCCACAAACCGACTTGGCCAAACCTAAGTAGTAAATAGGACTTTGTCAAAGATTGTTACGGCTATCATTAAAAAGAATATCAAGCAATGGGAAGAATGTTTACCACATGTTGAGTTTGCATATAACCGCTCGCTCATTCTGCTACTAATTTTTCTCCATTTGAAATTGTATATGGTTTTAATCCTCGACACCGCTGATTTATCACCATTACCTGCTTCTCAATATACTAACATGGATGGAAAGAAAAGGCTGATCTTGTTAAGCGTATTCATGAAAAAGCCGACTAAAACATCGAATCGGAGGATTTAACAAAGACATTAAGCACGCGAACAAGGGACGACATCAAGTGATCTTTGAACCCAAGAGATCGGGTGTGGTTACATATGCGAAAGAAAGATTCCCCATTCAAAGACGCTCAAAATTGCTTCCAGGGAGATGGTCCATTTCAAGTTCTCGAGCGATCAATGACAATGCCTATAAATTGATTTTCAAGGTGAGTATAATGTTAGTGCCACATTTAACGTTATCGATCTAAGTCCGCTTTGATGTAGGTGACGATTTGAGGACAAATCCTTTTCAAGAGGAGAGGAATGATGAGTACATGGCATGCATGGACTCAAACAAGACTAAAGGGACGTGGGGATCAAGCAAGGCTAGAACAAAGAGGTTCAAATCTCAATGGATTGATCCAAGATGTTTAGGCTGAAGCTAACACAAGGAAACCTAAAGAGAAGGATGAGACACAAATTTGGGTCAATTTAATACAAGCCCAATTCATATTTATTAAGCTCACGGCTTACATATTCAAAGAAGGATTTTTAGATTTTTATAATTCTATTGTAATTAGGACTTTTTTTTTAATTAGAATTCTTTTCAAATCGACTTCTATTAGGGTTATAGTTTATAAATTCCTATTAGGATTTGGATTGTTTTGAGTAGTATATAAATAGAGTTCCAAGTTAATGTAATCAAACACATTATTCATTATTATTATTCAATATATTTGTGAGTTTATTCTCTACTTTTGGTTCTTTGAAGAATTCCTAAGAATAAGTAATTTTTAGTTATTTCTTTGAGATTCAATTTGACTTATCATACAACAATTCATAGTTGTGTGTGGCGTTTCACCGCATCAATCGTCGATTGTACCAAGATTACTGCTTTAATATAAGCGAGGGGTCAAGGTGTCATTGGTGTCCATTCAACGCAGATTCCAAATACGAGCAATTGTACCAAGATTACCGTCTAAAGTATAGACGAGGGGTTAAGGTGTTGCAAGCAATTCACCCAACAACTGTGCTAGAAACGATCTGGGTGATTTACCACCTCAGCAAGCGTGCCATGAGTCTATATGATGATGATGATGAGGTACAAATTATAGAAAACGATGAAGAAATGGATTGAAGCAAGCTTCTCTAAAATGGAACATTCATTTTGATGAGACAATCAAAAGAGTTTGATTTTGTCAAAAACAAGAACGAACCTAGTGTGTACAAAAGTGTCAGTGGGAGCGTTGTGACATTCCTAGTATTATATGTTGATATACTACGGATAATGAATGACATATTAATGCTAAAACCAGTAAAGATAAAGTTGTCTAAACATTCTTGCATGAATGATTTGGGAAGAGTATCTTAATTAGGGGTATGAATCTATATAGATAGATTTAAAAGGTGTTAGGTTTGTAAGATCCATTTACACAATCAAATTGCATCAAAGTAAAGCGGGCGTAAAAATAGAGTTTTAAAATTTTACAAACAAATTACCTGTGATCATAATTTATGTGCAATTATTAATTAGATGAAAAGAGATGAAGATTGAATTCATACCCTTGTAGAACTCGCTTCCTCAGGTACATGTTCACTTCCAATCCTTTTCGCGTTCAACTTGAATCCATCGGGTTTAATTCCTTCCTTTGATCAATGTTAGCCACCCAAATGTTTGGTCTCTAGAGGTGATCCACAGAGCCGATCCTGGATTGTTTAAGGCCCATAGCAAATTTTCTCAAGTGTTTACCTTTATACAAATTAAACAAAATAAATAAATAAATAGATTATCAACTAATTAATTTTATTGAATTTATAAGAATTTACAAAAGATAAGGAAGAACACTATAAAATGTCATCGAAGCAAAGAATTAAGTGGCGGAACCAGAACATTTTTAAAGGGGGTTCAAAATACATCAGTTAAAAAATTATTTATTAACTGTTGATCGATTTCGCAATCAATGAATACGCAAAAGTATACACTACCAACAAGTAATAAAGTGAAAGTAGAGTATCGTTCTAAAGAGGAATTATTTAATAAAATTACCAAATACTAACTCTTAACCAAATCAATTTTATTTAAACAACCAATAATTGTGATTTTTCTAATTAAGAAAACTAAATTAACAATTAAAAGAAATTATTCTAAAATAAATTAAATAAACAAACTAAGATTTGATTGAACTCAAATAAATAAGGATTAAGACTCCAATATCCCCAATTATAAACTATAAATCAATTATCCAATTATCCCAATTATTATATCTACTGAATTGTTTACAAGAATTCTCAAATGCCAAAAGCCCTTTTCCAAGTTATCAATTGCCTTCTATTTAACCCAGATTAATTTTGCTATATTCCTATACAAAACAATTGAATTAAACTCGTTACATAATCCCAATTCCTTATATGTTACATGCGGTGAAATATATATTCCATTATATTCACAAACCTAATTATTCACTGCAAATAACTAAGTCACATGTCATCATGCCCAGTTCTAACCCTAGAATTCCTTTTCCAATTCCTTCTAGAATAACAAGGTAATTATTGGCCAAATAATTAATCAATAAATACAAAGCAAGATGAACAATTCACTTCAACATAAATAATTGGAATAAATTAAATAATCAATTCATAATCATAAAAGGTTCAATTGAATCTTAATAAAAGAGTTAGTTCATAATTAATGAATTAAAACCAAGAATCCACAATTGAATAGACATTAAAAGATAAAAGCATGATAAGAGAAGAGAATAGAATCATTGTCAAGAAAATCATGATGCTCTCTCTTGCTTCGCTCTTGATCTTCAAAGTGTTCTTCAATTTGCTTCAATCTTCAAAACTAATTAAGAACTACGGTTTAGATTCTAATCTAATGGAGTGTTTAATCTAGTCTAATCTATGTAATCTCCCTTTATTTTATGCCTTACATCATGTATTTATAGGTTACAAGTCCAATTTTAGCTTAGAACAAACCCAATCCAATTTGAGTAAAAGGTGTCAAAATTCGCCAAAAACACGTCCGTGCCATCACTAAGCCCTTCCCCAAAGGCCTCAAAGACCGAGCTTGATGTTTAAACATCGCTCCCTCAGTGCCTCGCTAAGCATATAAGTTTATTTTGGGCGCCCGGCCACTTTTTTTTTCGACATTTTCTACTTTGACGCCCTTTGGAAAAATGGCCATAACGTCTTCGTCCGAACTCCGATTTTGATAATTCAAGATGATCCTAAAGAGGAAAAGTAGAGCTACAACTTTAATTCTTTAAGTTTTTCAAAATAAGGTCTGTAGCTATACTCAAATTGGCTCTGAAGTGACTATCGTAAATGGCAAGTCAAAACGCGAATCTAGCCACCCCTTAACGTCGATCCAAGTAACTTTTGTCCCAAATCCTACAAAACAATGTAAAACATGCATGAATGGACACAAACACTTAAAAACTATTCTAAAAGACTTGAGAACAACAATAAATTAAGTCCCGAATGTATCCAATTCATGGTATAAAACTCACTCATCAAATACCCCAAACTTAAACCTTTACTTGTCCTCAAGCAAAAAACACAAAAGAACTAAAAATAAACAAACAAACTCAACTACATGAATGCATATGCATGATCTACTTCCTAATATACCTATGAAATCTAGTAATAAATCAAGATGATATATAGCAACAACAGCCTCAAAGATACCAATGATACTCAAACAATATATCCAATCAAGTCAAAATCCATAACTCTAACCAATTAGTCAATCCAAACCTGTTATCACCCATGTTGTGTGTGTGTGTTTGTTAACCATTCTAACCAACCACAATTCAAGATAATCACATAACAAACTTCTTAAAAGGAAAATTTCAGTTCCAATTCAATTACTTTTGTGAACATGACAACTCCAGTTAAAACTAAGCAATTACCAAGTTTAAGGTAAATACATGATTTATTTATACTTTTATTCAACCACGAGGGCATTTTTGCTCTTTCTCGTGTTTTATTCATTTTTTTTTCTCATGGTCAGCAATGTCTTATTCCCTTAGGCTTTTCAAAGGCTACCTTAACGAGCTTTCACCAACGACTTCCCAAGCCATTAAGACCTTAGGGCGCTTAGTGTAAAGACAATCCCCTGCTTACTTACTCAAGTAACAAAGGCCACAAAACTAGACAAGCATGCCACTTGTTTATTCTTTTTTTTTTTTTTTTTCATTTTTTTTTTTTTTTTTTTTTCATCATTCCTTTTTTTCTTTTTTTTTTTTTTTGTAATATATATATCCCATAGATTCCCCAAACTCAAGCTTTTACGCTATTCCAACCTTTACCGCCACCACTAATTTCCTTAAATTTTAACAAAGATTTTCCTCGTAAACAAATTATGAAACCCTCGAACCAAGTGGATTAAAATAGTTAAACTTTAAGTGCTAACCAGCTACATAAGTTTAAGATGTGCTCGATTATCATCATGATTAAAATTAGAACTCATCATCAATTATCAACACTGCTCAAGTTAATAATTAATACCAATCTTATCATAGGCCTAGCTAAGACCACACCAACCTATCACATGTATTCATGCAAAAAAAATAAAAAATGCAATTATACTACATGAACACATACTAATGCAATATATATGAATATGCAAATAACTACCATGTATTATATGCAACCTAAAAAAAACAATGCTAACACATAAAAAAATGAACTACTATGCAGATAACTAACTATATGCAATACGACACTAAAATGCCCCAAACTTAAACTAGACATTGTCCTCAATGGTCAAATAGAAAAATTAAAGCAGAGGACTTCCTAAAATATAGCAATCTTCCTCCTTGTCCACTAAGTTTGGAGAATAGGCTAAGACATGGAACAAATTGGGCACCACTTGAATTTGACTTGAATAACTCAGAAAAACCATGATAGAAGCAATTTTATTAAATCCTAAATAAATGCAAATTCAAAACTACTAATATAAAACCTAATAAAACTAAAAATAAAAATTAAACTTGGGTCAGCTTCCCAATAAGCGCTTGTTTTATAGTCTCAAATTTCGACTTCTTCAATTCTCTATCCAATTCCCTCATTTAAAATTGAGGAACCCTCCATCCATCGTAAATAATGTCTCTTTTGGGAGGTTCCCATTCGCAAAAACCCTTGAATTGAAGTCACCTAACATGCTCTTTGTAGATAGGTTCCCTATTAAAAACGCCCAACAACTAGGTGTTTTCTCCATTATGTCTATGATTAGATTGGGGTATCAAGCTTAATAAACATAATGGAGTCTTCCTCTATCTTCTCCTTTTCATCCCACCATGACTCCACAACCAGATTTCAGCTCTTATGTCACAAAGAGCTTTTCCGATTTATGATTGCCAATTGGGCATGGTTTTGCAAAATTGCCCTGATTCTTGAACTTTGGTGAAGAAGGTTCATGGGACACTAATGAAATCGGTTCATCTTCGCTGGTACTCAAAGTTAGATCTTCATCGATCTCCTTTTCTTGGTCTCCAAGTCTTTCTTCTCTTTCAACATCTATATCATTTGGCACATCCGGCCGCAGATTTGGTTCTGCTCACCATCGGCCCTCTAAATTCATGTCATAGAGCCAAGGGTATCGAGGACAAATGTTTGAGGCATCAAGTTAGTTGTTCTGCTTTGGTTCATAAAATTTTGACTCAATATCTCTTTATTAATCCTCCTCTCCTCACATGAAGCTATGTACTTGGACAAAGTTTCCTCCAAATTTGAATGTTCTTCCTATTGTAGTGGAGGTGGACACGAGAAATCCGGGTATGTTGGACTTGGAGCATAAAATTGATCTTGATGAGTATGGCTCCATGAAAATCCGGTGATACCCCAATCCATAATAGTTGTTAGATAGACATAATTATTGGGGTAATCACCACCATATCTGACTTACTACCGAAACCGATGGCGATTGATGACTCATATGATTTCTAAAGACAATAATCATAAGTAACCGCCACACTTTGACGACGCTGAGCTTCAAAAGCTTCAAACATCCTCGAAAGTGTCTCAATCTATGCCGACAATGCGTAAAGTTTCTCGAGTCCATCATTCTCCGCTCCTCTCCCTTTTTGCCATCCTTCGCCTCTCAGCTCATTCTTGCCATCCTTCGACCAGATGGTCAATACAAGAAACCTCCAACGCCTTCAAGTTGCCTCTATAAAGATGTATTAAGTCCATCAATCCTCGCTTCCTTGTTTCGAGCCAAGAACGTGTATGGCCATTGATACTCAAACTCATCCATGGTACCGAAAAGAGAGAAATATAGAAGAGAATTAAAATAAAAATAAAAAGTTTAAATTAAGACTAATTTGATTGAAATTAATATTGGTAAATAATTATTAAATTAATTCCCAAAGAATTCAAGCCAAAAACTTGTTGATAGATTTCAAGAATCAATGAATACGCAAGTATACACACACGTCCAACAAGTAATAAAGTGAAAGTAGAGTATCGTTCCCACGAGGAATTATTTAATAAAAATTACCAAATACTAACTCTTAACCAAATCAATTTTATTTAAACAACCAATAATTGTGATTTTTCTAATTAAGAAAACTAAATTAATCAAAAGAAATTATTCTAAAATAAATCAAATAAACAAACTAAGATTTGATTGAACTTAAATAAATAAGGATTAAGACTCCAATATCCCCAATTATTAACTATAAATCAATTATCCAATTATCCCAATTATTATATCTATCAATTGTTAATGTGAATTCTCAAATGCCAAAAGCCCTTTCTCAAGTGATCAATTGCCTTCTATTTAACCCAGATTAATTTTGCTATATTCCTATGCAAAACAAATTGAATTAAACTCACATAATCCCAATTCCTTATATGTTACATGAGGCAAAACATATATTTCCATTCTATTCACAAACCTAATTATTCATCGTGTAAATAACTAAGTCACATGTCATCATGCCCAGCTTCTAACCCTAGAATTCCTTTCCAATTCCTTCTAGAATAACAAGGTAATTATTGGCGATAATTAATCAATCAAAGACAAAGCAAGATGAACAATTCACTTCAACATAAATAATTGGAATAAATTAAATAATCAATTCATAATCATAAACGGTTCAATTGGAATCTTAATAAAAGAGTTAGTTCATAATTAATGAATTAAAACCAAGAATCCACAATTGAATAGACATTAAAAGATAAAAGTATGATAAGAGAAGAGAATAGAATCATTGTCAAGAACTGATGCTCCCTCTCTTGCTCTTGCTTCTTGATCTTCAAAGGTTCTTCAATTTGCTTCAATCTTCAAAACTAATTAAGAACTAGGGTTTAGATTCTAATCTAATGGAGTGTTTAATCTAGTCTAATCTATGTAATCTCCCTTTATTTTATGCCTTACATCATGTATTTATAGGTTACAAGTCCAATTTTTAGCTTAGAAACAAACCCAATCCAATTGGAGTCAAAAGGTGTCAAAATTTACCAAAAAACTGGCCTAGTGCCGTCACTAAGCCCTTCCCTCAGGCCCCAAATACTAGGCTTGACACTCAAACAATTGCTTCCCAGCTTTGACGCTGAAAAGCATAGGCCTATTTTGGGCGCCCACACGCCACTTTTTTTCGACATTTTCGCCCCGACGCCCTTTGGAAAAATGGCCATAACTTCTTCGTCTCAACTCCGATTTCAATGATTCAAGATGATCCGGAAAGAGGAGAAGTAGATCTACAACTGTAATTCTTTAAGTTTTTCAAAATAAGGTTGAAGCTATACTTAAATTGGTACTGAAGTGACTACTATGTAAATGGCAAGCCGAAAACACAAATCTAGCCACCCCGAACGTCGATCCAAGTAACTTTTGTCCCAAATCCTACAAAACAATGTAAAACATGCATGAATGGACACAAACACTTAAAAACTATTCTAAAAGACTTGAGAACAATAATAAATTAAGCCCGAATGTATCTAATTCATAAGTATAAAACTCACTCATCATTAACGCTTGATGTGCTTCTTTCAAATTCATTTTGCTCAATTATAGTATGTCACAACATCCTATTCCAACTCTTGTCAACTTTTGAGTTGTGAGACTAATGAATTTGTAGACACTCGAAATTTTCTGCACTTCTATTACTAACATTGTAGGAGGGTAGATTCGTCTTTTGGAGATAACCTTGAAAGACAGCTTACATCCATCCCGGATACCACCAGAAGTTCAGTTCCAACCCGAAACACAAACCGGGAACGTCATTTCAACCCGGAACACACACCGGGAATGTCATTTCCGATCTCAGAGATAACCCTGAGATATGCAGATCAAAAGACTGGCAACAACACCGGAGAGGACAGCTACACTCACCGATAACACCGCGACGCTCAGCCTCCCGGCCCCAGAGACAACACTTGAGTAGCAACACCATCCTTGGTGATAGCCCCAAGGATGCTTATTACGCTTCAAGCGATAACCCTGTAAATGCTTGTTTCAAACATATGCAATCGCCTTCAACCTCGTATATCCTGTCGAGGCACACACACCTCGCACCCGGAGATAACAACCGCGGCGGATATGTGAACATCCACGGATGATAATGAGGCATACAAACAAGCAAACCCAATCTCGAGATGTAACCCCTCGCAACATACATGCTTCCTTAAAACCGCAAGAATAACCACGCCGGATGTAGAGTCAACGCGTCATCTTATGTAACCTACAAGCAGATGATATGCTGGTTGAGGAGTCGGAACAATAACGCCATCTTACCACGCCAAGTGATGATATCGCGATCATCTGTACCACGCCAACAAGATGATATCACAAGATACCAACAAGTAGTCCAATCTCACCGGTAACTCCCGAAAGAACGCCTACTTTCAACTCAAATTCGCCGATAACCCCAAGTGAGTCAAACGTTATCTTGTTCCTTCCGACAAATGGCATGTCGTCTCAACACTTCATACATACATACATCCAACAATGTCCCACAAGAGTGAGAGTGACAAATCCCGAAAGTAACTATTACGTGTGGTAGTATTTTTGGATAGAATTTGAAGCTTGAAGACCATGGGCATAATTTCGTCGAATATTCGATACAACCTCTAATCCATGTCATTGCGTAACATTCGACAATGATGCGAAGAAGGTCGATATATACCTCATTCGGATGCTCGGATTGAAGTTACGCAAGTTCGAAAGCGACATTACAAAGGTGCATGAGTGCACGTCTTACGAGACGACAGACTGCGAGGCTCTGGATCCACCACAACCACCAAGTAGTATTAATCTGTGGTGCCGCAGTGTACTGTGGGCCATCCGTCTATATATACAAGGCTTGGGTCACCCATTTGAGAAGAGAGAGAGAGAAGGAAAAGGCGAGGAAGCCTCATCCCATTTTACTCAGCATACACATCTTTTGAGTGTTTCCTCTTCTTTAAACACTAGTTAGCTCACATATAGCTATATTTTATCCGGCAGGAGCTGAATGTTTATCCATTTAAAGTCATAGAAGTCTACTTTGGCAGCCCACTATAAGCCTTCTCATATTTTATAAAGCCTTCTTCTCATATAGCACACCTTTATTATACACATTGAGAGTCGTGTTGTGTGCGTTTGCCCGGACTTCGGTCCGTGGTTTTCATTTCTGTCTGTATATATATACTAATATATATATATATATATATATATATTTCATATATATGAACTAACATTATCGAGTTATGCCTCGATTGAGCCTAGACTTCGGTCCGGAGCGTTTAATTGCTTATATATATATATATACATATATATATAAATCGTGGTCGCACTCATCCATGAGCCCATATTTTACATCCGGTGCGTTTAAATCGCTTTTATATATATATACTTATATATATAATTGTTGTCAGACATATCTGATGAGCCTGGATTTTATATCCGGTGCGTTTATTCGCTTATATATATATATATATATATATATATATATATATATATATAATTGCTGTCGGACATATCCGATGAGCCTGGATTTACATCCGGTGCGTTTACTGCTTTTATATATATATATATATATATTTGTATATATATATATATATATATATATATATATTTACATTCATGTCAGGCCTGGAGTTTACTTCTTGGCCTTTTACAACTTTATTTACATTTTGTCCTGCCTGGAGTTTACTTCGTGGCAGTTGATCGCTTTTACAGCTTTATTTACATTTCGTCCCACTTGGAGTTTACTACGTGGCAGTTGATCATGTCCATATATATATATATTTACCGCTTTTATATATTTACATTTCTGATCCCCCATGGAGTTGCTTCGTGGTGGTTGATCATGTCTGTATATATATATTTACAGCTTTTATATATATAACTTGCATCGCTTTCCATATAAATTGCAGTATCATGTGAGCCTAGGAATCATGTGATCACAGGTTCAGTTTACTGAATCTAGATTCGGTTCCCATGATGGACATTTTTCAGCTGTAAGCAGCTTGTACATTATTTTACAATGTCTGAATTTCCTTGGATGGCTGTCATGCCCATGAGGGAGTTCAAGATCGTCTTTGATATTATTTTCTCGAGAATGCTTCACATCTCGAAAATAAAAGTAAACAAGCCGAACATTTAATAATAAAATGGAAGTATGAAAAGGTCTCAATTCCTATTGAGCACAGGGTTTGAAAAACCTCTTTTATAAAACGTCATTGATATATCTTGGTTAAAACTGAATTTTCCTATAAAATTCAAACCTTGTGTATATAGGTGCGAACGAGGCCTTGCACTACTTTCAAATAATTGCACATTGATCCACACACACACATAAACACACACATTCATATAACAATTTCTTTGAAAAGTGGCGGTCACCGTGGTAACACGGATGTCGGGGGGTGCCTAACACCTTCCCTCTGCATAATCAAGCCCCCGGACCCAAAATGAATCTCTGCTTCACAGACCCGTTTAGAAGTGTCAAATCACTGGGTCAATGTGCAAGCCTTTTCGGTTGTGTTGGTGCAACCAGTTAAATACACCAACTGGCGACTCTTAAAGTCAAATCGTCGACATTATACATGTCGAACTTTTTTCACTTATTTTTTCAAACAAATCTCACATTAACATGAGAACACCAAAGAATAAGTAACGAAAAGGGACACTCAAAAATCCCGACGTCGACAGGTGGCGACTCTGCTGGGACTCCAGTAAGAGGGCTTAAGCTGCTATTGCAAGCTTTTCAAAATTGTTATATGCTTGTGTGTGAATGTTGTATTTATATTTCTGATGAATGTGTACGAATGAATTTTAATTACTGCACTGCTAAATATCTATCTGTGATATTAGTGCTTCGCACATGTCATCATTTTGCATAAACGGTGAGACACGTTGTATGTGAATGTATGTTGTGTGGTCCCTCCACCAGAGGCTATTCCATCTTGTTTGATTCTTCGGACTCGTGGGAAGAATAATTCTCCGGGCTCGTGAAAGGCACCACTCGATTCGCTCCCATTGAGCGACCGGATTAACTTCCCATCAAGTAGATTGCGATGATCTGGGAACCTTCATACCGAAAAGCCGCGAGAGAAACCCTAGGATAGGTCAACCTCTGATAAACCAAACGCGGAGGAAAGTTTCTTCATGCTTTCCATTTTCAATTACTTGTAAAAGCATTTACTTATAATTTTATTCCATGTTCATCCATATGTAATGGAAAATATGAAGAATATATGTGCATGTATGACATGTTATCAATTAACAACCGGTTTTGTAGGACAAATTCCTAAAACGGACATGTTATGATAACATTTACATTACTGTAAGACTAAACTACGTAAGTCTTTTGTAGGGAAGCAATTGGGCCTATTACCCGGTTAAAATCCAAAAAGGTTGCGAGCCTACAGCCAATCATGTCCTCTTCTGAACAGTCTAATCCTGTTTCTCGAGAAGAATTTGACGGATTGAGTAAACAAATCATAGACTTGGCTGTTCTACTAAAAGAATTACACCAGTCTACTCGAGTGCGAAGATACCTACATATCTGTAATCCTCTACACAAGGGGGAGTTCAAGGTCTAGAAAAAAAAATTCCAGAACATCAGTTGGATACAACCAAAAAAGACCCTGAAGGCACCCATCTCAAAGGAGATCTAGACACCGGTGACATCAGGAAGAAGGTCCTTCAAATGGAGGAAACCATTCGCGTTCTCGAAGGGATTGGAACACATGGCAGTGTTTCATATGCAGACCTTTGCATATTTCCTGGTGTGCATTATCCAGAGAAATTTAAGACCCCTAATTTTGAAAAGTATGACATTAGGGGATCCTTACACACATTTAAAGGTTTTCATTGGAGAACTCGGATCTTATACGGAGAATGAAAATCTCAGAATGCAGTTGTTTCAGAAAAGTCTGACTGGAGAAGCCCGTTCATGGTATACCAGATTAGACAACTCTAAGATCCATAGCTGGGAAGAGCTAGCTCACGCCTTCCTCACTCAATATAGTTTTCAATCTCAGATGGCTCCTGACCGGTACCAAATCACCAAGGTCAAGAAACAGTCTAATGAGTCATTTAGAGAGTACGCTCAAAGGTGGAGGCGCCTTGCTGCTCAAGTTATTTCTTCCATGACAGAATCAGAAATGGTCATGACTTTCGTAGATGTACATAAAGCTCCTTTCTATGAAAGAGTTCTAGCTGGTATTGGCAAACCATTTTCTGAAATGATCAAACACGGCAAGATGGCTGAAATGGGATTGAAGTCCGGTAAAATTCAAGACCTAGCCGCTCTTAAAGCTGTTGCTGAGCACATCCAATCCGGATCTTATGGAAACAACCCCCGGAGGGTCTATAAAAAGAAAGAGGAGGATGTTTCCTTGATACTACAAGGACAAAAAGGCAATCCAAGCATGCCTATGCAGAGGAGAAACTACTCCCCTTTTCGGCCTGATCTTCAAACCCTCCATTGCACTCGAAGTGGAGAAGTAGAGAGACCTCGGACGTTCACACCCTTAGGGGATTCGCTCGAGAACATTCTTGCTCTTCTGACTGCTCAGAAGAAAATTACACATCTTCTTCCACCAGCCAACCCTAATGGCAGGGGTTTTAATGCTACTCGAAAGTGTGCTTATCATGTCGGGGTACCCGGACATGATACTCAAGATTGTTGGGCCTTAAAACATAAGATTCAGGATCTGATAGACAACGGTGAGATTGTAGTCACCAAGCCAGATCAACCTTATGTGCAAGACAACCCTCTTCCTCAATACAAAGAAGAAGAGGTCAACATGATCAGTTGGAGCACTGTACAAGATTCCAATGGCTAATCATCCCAACCCATCAAAGACGGTGTTGACAAATGGGATTATGCAAAGTTCCAGTTTACCATGGAACGAAAGATGAAAGCTCTTTGCAAACAAATTGAGCAATTGGCGGAACTGGTGACCCATCAGCATCAAGTCACACGCCAATTAATCAGGCAGGAGCATGCACATCTCCTTCCATTTGTTATAAATGCTCCATCAACACCTTCAGAAAGCGAAGCTATAGAGGATAAGGTTGTAAATCGAGCAAGTGCTAAAGCCCGTCGGGATTTTGCTAATCAAAGGGAATTCACCTATCTGGGCTAGTCTATGGAGGAGATACTTCAAATGTTGATAAATGAAGGAAGAATCACATTCCTTCTCCCTCCAATCAATCCCCGCTTAGAGCGGTTCAATCCTGATGAAATGTGTCAATATCATTCACATTCTCACGGTCACAACACAGAAGAATGCTGGGCACTCCGTCATCTTATTCAGAATCTTATTGACAGCGGTGTCTTGCAAATAGCAGATGATTACATTGTGCAACTCAAGGGTGGGAATGCATGCCCTACTCAATGGAAGGGATCAGTTGCAGTTATCTTTGAAGTGGATGATGAAACTATCAAAGTATTTTCTATACAACCAATTCAACTCAAAGGAGCTGATAATCCTTTGAAAGTGGCCGCACCAGAGCCAATTCCTTTACCTTGCAGACCACAACATCCTTTTGTCAGCTTGCATAAAGTTCCATGGAATTATGGAGAAGCTGAAGGATCTACGTCTCATACTACTGCTATAGTGTTGAAAGAAAATCCACTGTACTTTCCTCAACGGGTTATCAAACCTACTTACGAAGCAAAGGGGAAATTGCCCATGGAGAAGATTGAAAAATTCCTCCGTACTATGGGTCATAATGAAGCCAAAGTGGTTTTAAGATTGCGAGAAGTGCCACACTATATTTCAATACTGGATTTGGTTTTCTCTTCTGAGGATCATCGGAAGATCTTGTTGAAGGTTTTAGAAGAAGCCTACTTGCCAAAATTAGTGGATGTGGAAAAATTTCAACATTTGGTTGATCACATTTTCAATAGCAATGTGATATCCTTGACGATATACCTCCCGAAGGGACCGGTCATTTTAAGTCATTGCACATCGCAGTGTTGTCTTTCGGGTAAATGCTAGCAGGAGTATTAATAGATGGAGGCTCATCTCTAAAAATCTGTCCTTATGCCACCTTGGTAAAAATGAATATCAATCTCAAGCGGATCCAAAACAGCCATACGGTCATCCGAGCTTTTGATGGATCCCGACGAAATGCCGTCGGAAAGATTGAATTGCCAATTGAGATTGGTCCAAATACATTCAATGTATCCTTCCACGTCCTCAAGATAGACTCAGGATATAACCTGCTATTGGGGAGACCATGGATACACATGGCTGGAGCTGTTCCATCCACATTACATCAACAACTCAAATACATCATCAACAACAGTCTAGTCACTGTCAATGCTGAGCCGGATTGTCCTGAACAAGGAATTCTACCAATTATCAGCTTTAATTCAGAAGTTGAACCGACCAGTTTCCATACTTTGGAAGTGAGTAACACACAATACCATTTTATGGGAGCGCCACTTCCCGTACCCAAGTTTTCTACCGAGGTTATGTTGGCCACTCAAGAAATGATGTTATTGGGTCATCAACCTGGACAAGGGCTTGGTAAGGATCAACAGGGTATTAAGCACCCTATCCAAATATCCAAATAAATTGGAACAAATTTAGCTAGGCTATTCTTCTAGTTCCGCATACGAGGAATCCTCATAAAGACGAAAGCGGGTTCCTCGAAGCTTCAGTCATACGGCGATTTTCTATACCTTTACCTCATAAGTTAATGCAATCTCCAATAAAGGTGCCAGCCCATGCTGTGGCTATGCTATTTCTGAAACCAGTGCCAATCAAAGCTAAAGAGGTGCTAATTCCTCATCCCGAAGTGGAAGAAAAGGAACGGAAACATAAACATGACCTTGCCTTGATGATAGCAGGCATCCGCGTCATTGTTCATGATGAATATACAAATAGATACACCTTAGACGATGATTGCCCAGATGTTATGGTAAGTAAATATTAATGACTTAATTTTTTATATTATCCTTGTATTAACACTAACGTCTTTCTCTTTCATTTTTTCAATAAATTCTAAAAGGATAATATTAAGATTTAATAACCATAACCATTTTAATTTATATATATATATATGTATATATATTATTTTTTAAACGTCAATAGAGAAGAAAGGAAAGGGAATTTGGGTTTGGATGGAGGGAGTACCTGATAATTAAAGTTGTTTAGTTGATAAAAAGCTAAATGAACACATCTAAACTCAAATATTTTCACAAGGTTTTTCGAATACTACATATTAATAACATATAAGTACAATTTATTTCTTGATTACATTAACTTAACACTAGTGTGTCCTTGTGAGCAAAGTTTGAAATTATAGAGATATATACATCCAAACACGCAAAATAGAATGACGTAATACACTGTAATTGGGTATCTCATATCATGAAAACTTGTAAACTATAAATTTGTATTACACAGCAACTGATATTTGGGGAAAAATAGAGTGAAAGTGTAGAAACATAGATAATTAGGTTATATTTGGGGGAAAATTGGATTTGGGAAAACATACCTTGCTTCTTGAGAGACAGAGAGGGACGGTGATGGCGAAGAGAGGATGGTGGCGACGGCTAGAACCAGCCAGAGGGCGACGGCAAGAAGGAAGAGGGCGACGACAGGAAGGGAAAGCAGAATCGCAAGGGAAGGAAGGAAAAAATGAAAGAGCAGAATGAAAAATTAAACTGACCAAATTAAATACAAACTTAATCTCGACGACAAGGCCATCGTCAATACCACCGTCGATACTAATATCAATCTCGACGTCAATGTCGTCGCCTATGACATAAGTCTGTCGACCTATATTTTCCGCGCGCCCGGGAAGAGGAAAATTGAGCGTGGAAAAGGAACAAGTACACATTGGCGATGGGACCCATTATTGACGGCCATGCCGTCGGCAGTATGGTCATTCATGACGGCGTTTCTGCCGTCGGTATTACTCCCGTCGGTAATGCCCTATTTTTTTGTAGTGGGAGGAGTTTTTCTTTAACAACTTAAAGATGGGCTCACACGTTGCTGTGAGCTGGGAGATGAATCTGCTTATGAAATTAATTCTCCCCAAAAATCCCTATATTTCCCTCTCTATCCAGGGCAGAAACATCTCAATTATGGCTTAAATTTTGGCAAGATCTAGCTCAATACCTTTGTGGCTCACTAGAAATCTCAGCAACTTGCCTAACTTGACATCGAAGGCATACTTGGCCAGATTTAGCTTCAAGTTGTATCTGCATAACCGGTTGAAAAGATTTTTGAGATGGTCTATGTGGTCCTCCTCCCTCCAGGATTTGACGATGATGTCATCCACATAGACTTCTATTTCTTTGTGCATTAATTCATGAAAAACAGCCATCATGGCTCGCTAATAGGTAGCACCAGCATTGATGAGACCAAATGACAGGCGTCTATAATAAAAGGTTCCCCAAGGAGTGATGAATGCTATTTTCTCCCAGTCCTCTTCAAGAACCATGATCTGATGGTGCCCAGCAAAGTAGTCTACAAAAGAGTACATACCATACTAAGTCGTGTTGTCTATAAGTATGTTGATAAAAGGTACTGGGAAATTGTCTTTGAGTTAAGCTTTGTTCAAATCCCTGTAATCTATGCGTACTTGCACCTTCCCTCTGGGTTTAGGTACGAGAACTATGTTGGATAGCCACTCAGGGCAGGTTGATACCATGATAATGTTGGATTTGAATTGTTTCACAATTTCTTCTTTAACTTTCAAACTCCACTCAGATTTCAATCGTCTGAGCTTCTATTTGATTTGCTTGAATTCCTCTTTAATGGGAAGTTGATGAATAATGATATCAGTAGACAAACCGATCATATCTTCATGATACCATGCAAACACATCCTGGAACTGGGTCAATAGAGCAACCATGTCTTTCCTTTGGCTTAGAGTAAGGTCCATGCCAATCTTGATTTGTTTAGGGTTTTCTAAGGTTCCGATGTTAACAAATGTGGTTTGATCAAGGTTTTGTTTGGGTTTATCTTCGACCCATTCTTTGCTCCTCAAGCACCTCATAGTCCTCTTGCTCAATCTCCATCAAGTCAAAGTCCAACTTTACATCAAAGTTGCAGTCACTGTGAAGATTTGGCATTCCATCAGCAAGGTTAGACAAACCTAACTCTAAATTCCTAAAAACAAAATACTTTCACTTAATATATGAAACTGTTTGATCATACAAAGTGTTAGTAAAAACATGACAAAAGTAACTGCTAGTACTATGCAACAAAAGTAAGCAGTTAATGATAACTACATAGCAGGGCAGAGGGATTTTCTACCCTTTTCGGCAAATGCAAGGAGTGATGCTCCAATTGCCTATGGTTAAGTCCTGATGGACAACTGTGATGAATGTGTAGTTGTCATCCTCCTCCTCTATGATGATGACCATGACTGAGTTCACGTCAGGGTCAGTTTTTTCCTTTGACCGATTCTCCTTAGCCCTATTGATGTGAGGGGTGAGGATCTGATCTTCTAAGCAGTCATTATCTAAGATATTCTAGTTCATACCCTCAGTATATACCAGGAAATATATCTTTGGTAATTGTCTCTGCACGTCTTGTTTGTGTCTCTGATTCCTTTCCTCAATGTCTAGGTTTGGAATTAGGACTTCTTTTCCATTAGCCGATCTGGGCTTAGGAATCAGCATACCAGCCATGGAAACAGGAATTTTCCTCAGAGGCCTTACAGATCCTACATCTATAGGGTTAGGCAATAAAATTGTAGATGAAGGAATTGATGTATGCTTGTGCATGTTTCGACGATTTGATTAAGAGGAATAGCCTAATCCAGCCTTTCTTGTCTGGCTGGGAATTTGAATTGGACTTATGATTACTTGCTCATTTTTCCCTAACCCTTGTCCAGGCTGGAAATCTAAGGATATCATTTCTTGACTAGCCGACATTACTTCGGCAAAAACTCTGGGTTTCAAAGCTAGAGCCTCGATAGGTTGATAGTGAGTTTTGCTCACCTTGAAAGCTTGGAAGCTGACAGGTTCAACTCCTTCATTGAAACTGATTAGAGGCATATCACTTTGGACATGGACAAAATACTCTAGTTCAGCATTGACAATGACCAATTGATGATGTACGTGACATGTTGATGAAGCGTGGATGGAACGGATCCTGCCATATGGATCCAAAGTCTTCCCAACAGTAAATTATATCCTGTAGTGATGTTGAGTACTTGAAAGGATATGTAGAAGGTATGTGGACTGATCTCCACTGGCAATTCAATTTCTCTTATAACATTGCATCGAGAACCATCAAACGCTCATATGACTATATGGTTATTTTTGATCCGATTGGGATTGATCTTCATTCTTTCTAACGTGGCATAAGGGTAGATGTTCAAGGAAGAACCTCCATCTATTAACACACCTCCGACCACATATCCTGAAGAAATCACTGCTATATTCAGTAGCTTGCAATGACCCGTCCCTTCGGGGGGTATGTCATCATCAGTGAAAGATATCACATTGCTGTTGAAAATGTGATCTCCCAGATGATGAAATTTTTTAACATCCACCTTCTTTGGTAGGTGCGCTTCTTCCAGTATCTTTATTAAGACCTTGCAATGATCTTCAGAAGAGAATACCAAGTCCAGAATGAATATATGTTGAGGTGCTTCTTTCAAGCTTTGCACCACCTTGGATTCATGATGTCCCATCTTGCGGAGGAATTCTTCCATTTTCTCCTCGGGCACTTTACCCATTGATTTGATGACTGGACTCATCATTCGTTGATGTAGATACAGTGGGTTTTCTTTTGATACTGCATCAATTTGATTTGTCGTTGATCCCTCAACCTCCCCATAAGTCCATGGGAGTTATTTTAGGCTGATGATAGGATACTGCGGCCTGAATGGAAATACCAGTGGTTCTGGTACAGCTACCTTTAAAAGGTTTTCAACTCCTTCGAGCTTCACTCCTTTAATTGTAAGAGGTGTTACAGAAGAGTCTCCCTTAGAGGATATGACTGCTATGACTTCCCTCCATCTTTGCGTTCCTGGAGGAAATATCTTCACACTCTCAGGAATTACGGTGTCATTGTCTCCCATTTATAGTTCACCGCTATCAATCATATTTTGGATGAGATGACAAAGTGCCCAACAACTTTTAGTGCTATGACCATGAGTATTGGAGTGGTATTGACAGACCCCGATAGCATCAAATCTCTTTGAACGTGGATTGATTTGGGGCAGCAGTGTTGTGATCTTCCCTTCATTGATTAGCATCTGTAAGATTTTGTCCATTAGCTGACCTAAATGGGTGAACTCCATTTGGTTGGCATAGTCCCGACGAGCCTGGGATCTTATTTTTCTTACAAGTTTTTCTTCTAAAGTTTCATTCTCTTGGGCTTATTGTTGATTCTTTGTGATAAGGGAGTAGAGACTTGCATGCTCCTGCCCGAGCAACTTCCATATAACTTGGTGCTGATGTATCACCAGTTCTGCCAGTTGATTAACTCGTTCACTTATAGACTTCATTTCCCATTCTATCATAAACCAGAATTCTGAATAATCCCATTTATCATAATTATTTTTACTGGTTTGGGGAGAACCACCCGCATATCTGAGGTAATTAGAACTTTCACCACTCCCTTGATTGATCATGTTGACATTTTCTTCCTTGTGTTGAGGGAAAGGGTTATCTTGAACATGTGGTTGTTCTGGCTTTGTCACAACAATCTCACCACTGTCTATCAAATCCTGGATCTTGTTCTTAAGGCCCCAACAATCTTGGATGTCGTAAACCGGAGCTCCAGAATGGTAAGCACATTTCTTGCTTGTATTAAAATTCTTTCCACTTGGATTGGTCCGTGGGAAGAGAGTCGGATAATTTTCTTCTGTTACTTGTCCGGAAGCTTGAGTATGTTTTCCAATGAGTCCCCTAAGGGTGTGGACACTCTTGGACATCTGACTTCTCCACCTTTTGATAATAGAGGGTTTGAGTATTGTGCTTGAAAAGGGGAATAGTTTCTCCTTTGAATGGGCAAGTTTTGATTGCCTCTCTAAGTTTATCCTTGCAGCACCAAGGAGACATCCTCTTCTTTCTTTTTGTGGACACTCCAGGGGTTGTTCCCATAATTTCCAGCTTGGATATGCTCAGCCACAACTTTTAAAGTAACGAGGTCTTGAATCTTCTTAGATTTTAACCCCATCTCAACCATTTTTCCGTGTTTGATCATATTTGAGAAAGGTTTTCCTACCTGCTAGGACCCTCTCATAAAATGGAGCTTCTTGAATGTCAATGATGGTCATTACCATCTCATTTTCTATCATGTATGGGATCACTTGAGCAGTCAAACGCCTCCATCTTTGGGCATACTCTCTAAATGACTCAGTGTTTTATTTTTTGACCTTGGTGATTTGATATCTATCTGGAGCCATTTGTGTTTGGAAGCTGTATTGATTTAGAAAATTATGGGCCAATTCCTCCCAACTATGGATTTTGGAATTGTCCAGTCTGGCATACCGTGCTCTGGCTTCTCTAGTTAAACTCTTTTGAAATAACTGCATTCTCAGTTTTTCATTCTCGGCATAGGATCTGAGTTCTCCAATGAAGACTTTTGTGTAAGGATCTCCTAATCCGTTATATTTCTAAAAATTGAGAGTTTTGAATTTGTCCGGATAATAAACCCTGGCGAAGATGCAAAGGTCTGAGTAAGTAACACTTCCATGTGTTCCAGTCCCCTTGATTGACCGGATGGTCTCTTCTATTTGCTGGACTTTCTTTCGAATATCACCAGTGTCTTTATCTTCTTTAAGATGGGTGATTTCAGGGGTTTTATTCGACTTCTCATTCTAAGACTCAAGTATCTGGACTTCTTTGTTAGTACCCTGGATTCCTCCTTATGCAGAGGATTCTGTTTGAACGGGCATTTGTGGACCCTTAGTTTGCTTGTTTAGTTCTTTCAGAAGGATAACCAATTCTGTTATCTGATTCCTTAATCTTCTGAACTCCTCTCGGGAAACAGAAGTAGGATCAGGTTGGGCACTTGTAGCCATGTCTGAAGGTAGGCTTAGTGCCTTTTTGGACTTTGAACGGGTGACGGGACCAATTGTTTCCCTACAAAGAGACTACGTAGTTTAGTTTGGGTATGAAGAGGTTGTATGCTATGAAATATGTCTTTTTTAGGAGTGTTTTAATGTTCTCCTGCAAAATAGATGTCAGTTGTTTTGATGATAGGATAGGATGAGAGGTCTTGATATGGAAAGGAATGCATATTTACATCTTCCTTTATATTTTCCATTACATTTAGATTTAAATGGAATTGAATTTACATGTAATTGAAAGGGGAAGGTATGAAGAGACTTTCCTTCGCATTTGGTTTATCAAAGGCTGGCCTATCTTAGGCTACTCTCACGGCTTTTCTGCATGAATGTCCCCAGATCATTGCAATTTACTGGATGGGAAGTTAATCCGATCTTTCAATTGGAGCGAATCTGGGTGGTGCCTTTTTTGAGCCTCACGGGATTAGTCTCCATTGAGTCCAGTAATCAAACACCGACGGGTTTGCCTCCTGGTGGAGGAATCACATAACATACATTCACATACATCGTATCTCACCATATGAAAATGATGACATGTGCGAAGCACTAATATCACAGGCAGATATGGTGCGAAGCACTAAAGTGCAGTAAATAAAGCATTAGTATACATCTATTCAATGTAAATGCAACAATCACATAAGAAAATAAAAAGGGTTTTTGAAAAGGTTGAACAATAGCTTAAGCCCTCTACATTCCCTAGCAGAGTCGCTGCCTGTCGACGTTGGGAAAATTGTACCCCTTTCTATTCTTGTCTTTTTGTGTTCTCAATTGGTTGAGTTTTTTCTAAAAAGGCGAGTTTGAAAAGGTCCAACATGTAAATGTCGACGATTTAAAAATCAGAGTCGCCAGTTGGTAGTTTTGAAATGGTTATACCAACTCAACCGATTTTGAAAAGGTTTATGGAAAGGCCTAATGGTTGGACACTGTTTAACATGCCTTGGAAACAGAGATTCATTGAGTTCGGGGGCTTGATTAAGCGGGGGGAAGGTGTTAGGCAACCCCCAAATTCGTGTGAAAATACTTGCTACCATAACTTTTCAATTACCCTAATTATCTCAGATGTGTGTGTGTGTGTTATTGGGCTTATGTGCAATTATCTGGAAGTAGTGTTATGCCTCGTTTACACCTATATACAAATGGTTTGACTTGTAGAAAAATTTAGTTTTAGGCAAGATATAGCAGTGATGTTTTTAAAAATAGGTTTTCAAACCCTTATGCTCAATAGTAATTAAGGCCTTTGATACTTCCATTTTATTCCGTATTCGGCTTGATTGATTTTATTTTCGAGATGCGAAGCATATTCGAGAAAATAAGATACATAGCAATGTCGGGCTCATTATGGGCGTGAGAGCCATCCAAAGATGTCCATACACCGTAGACAATTTACATGCTGGCTGCAGCTAAAAAGTGTCCATCATGGGAACCAGATCTAGATTCATAGGTTGAATCTTCTATCTCATGGCTCCTAGGCTCACATGATAGATTAATATGTACAAAAGCTAGAAAGAAAACTAGATTTAAATAAATCTAAGACATTCTAGCTTCAAAGGTTCCAGTTTAGTCACTTTTGAACCAGTTAGAGATAGCTAGATTTAGATAAATCTAGTCCATAAGCTGGAATATTAAATATCTACATTGTGAAAGCAGTTAAAGCAGATATATATATATATATATATATATATAATAAAAACAATATATATATAGACGATCAACTACCACAAATTTAGAATCCATGATCAACTTCCTCGATGAGATTCTCAATATATATATATATATATATATATATATATATATATATATATAAAAAGTAGTAGAAAGCTTAAAATCTAAAAAATCTTACACTTTGAAATTTGAAGACTTCAGATAGCTTTTGGGGCTTGAAAACTCAGTTTCAACCGGTTAAATTTTAGTATGTTATAGAACACGAGCTTATAAGTGTTTAGAAAGAAGAATCATAAAGTTTGGAGCACTCTAGAAAAGGTTAAGGGCTGAAATAGACAGAGTTTTCTCTATTTCCCTCTTTATTTTTTAAATGGCTGATGGGGGGTCTATTTATAGTTCAAATGTGACGTGGGTCTACTGCAATGCATAAGCCTGCTATCCTGAAGCTTGGCGAGTCCCATCGTCTCAAAGTTCGTGCACTCGGATGACATGTTATCAGCTCGAACCTTCATAACTTTGACTTTGGGCATCCGATGGAGGTGTGCTGTACCTTTTTAGAATGCCACTGATGAGAGTTACACAATGACATGGGATTAGACATTGCTTGAATCCTGGAAGATGGCTCCATGACCAGATCTTCAAGTCTTTACAATCTATCCGTTGAGCTGTCTAGTGTAGTTGTCACTCGGGATTTAAGTTATGGTTCTTATGGGACATCTTTTGGTACAGTTTGAGTTGAAATGTGTTGAGATGGAAAAATGACCACCGCATTCCCACCCGGTTGTCTCTCCGGCTTTGGTGCGCTTTTAGCGCCTCTTTTCCGAGGTTACCTCCGAGATTGGCCTGTTGATGTCTCTGATAGTCCTCAGGGTTGTCTCTAAGGTTGGTTTGACCTCCCGGGGTTGACTCTGGGCTTTGAAATTGATCCCCCGAGGTTATCTTTAGGGTTGTAACTGACTCTCCCTGGTTTATCTCTGGGGTTAGAAACTGAATCTCCCAGGGTTATCTCCAGGACTGGAACTTGAATCTCCCGGGGTTATCTCCAGGTTTGGCTCCCAGGATTATCTCCAGGATTGAAACTGGGTCTCAAGGGGTTATCTTCGGGATTAGAAACTGAATCTCCCGGGGTTATCTCTGGGACTGGAACTTGGATCTCCCGGGGTTATCTCTGGCGTTAGAAACTAGATCTCCCGGGATTATCTCCAGGACTGGAAACTGATCTCCCAGGGTTATCTTCGAGACTGCAACTTGATCTCTCGGGGTTATCTTCTGGGTTGGAATTGATGCGACTTCCAGGGTTATCTCTGGAAGACTATTTTGTCCTCCTACATGGTTAGTAACATGAATGTAAAATTTTGAGTGTCTACATTGACTTTTCAGCTTCAAGAACTCTGTTTTAACTCAAATTTGATCAAGCCGAAAGGGTTAATGTGACGCCCCCAAAATATGTATACATCACCCATCTTGAGTCGCCAAATACATGGTACAAAATTCAAATAGAACTTAATTATACAACAGTCGTGTAAAATAAGACAAAACATAATCTAAGAGTTTTAATAAGAATATTGTCATCTAGACAATATCCACACTTAATGGAGTCCTCATTACATTTATTGTCACACTATTTAACAGAATAGTGAGGACTACTAATGTTATCATCTCGACCGCCACTCCGCTCCCCGACTAGTCCCGACCACGCTCTCATTTCACAAGAGAACAGTGAAAGAAAGGGTGAGCTTAACTAGCCCAGTAAGAAATATTATGACTAAGATAATGCAAAATAAATTTTCATTAGTCTTCAATAATGTTAAACTGATAAAATAAAATAGACATCAAGTTTAACTGCAGCGGAATAAGCAATCCATTAGAAGAGTCAAGTAGAGTATGATATCTACTATCTTCTATGATTTAAAATGTTTTCATCAATTTTTATCGCTGAGACTCAGCTTAATAAATAAACCACATCATCGAGTCATCCCTACACTACGGGCCAAGGATATTCATTAAATCATCAATGGTCATGACTATACCGAATAATCCCTGGTCATAATTATACCAAAAACTGTACATCAATGCACTACAGGCTACTGAGGACTTTTACCACATCATTTATAACATTACAGGTCATGATTATACCGAATAATCCTTGGTCATAATCATACCAAGTCCATCTATGCACGTAAGCCAAAGATGACTTTCATCACAATATAAGCATGAGGATGATGACAATGACATAATAATTCAATAAAACAAGTTTAAGAATAACTTTTAAAGATTTATAAGTTAATTTATCTTGAAATCAATTATGTCCAAATTGTCAACATGTTACTGCTTTGTGGAATAAAATTCAAGAATGCTCAGAAGAATATTTCCATGAAAGGATACAGGATGAAGCACAAATATCCAGGATATTCTACTAATTTCATGGAGTATAGAAGCCAAAACTTTAACCAAATGAGTATCATAGAATATATGAAAAGCGCAAATGGATTTTCACCCACCATGCGGTAATCCACGTGATGATCATTTCCACAATTTAATAAGGAATGAATAATAAGGATCATTCACCATGCATGTGATAATACACATAGGCAGAAAAGTTATTCCAACGTAATAATAAAGAATGGAATAATGTAAGAATTTCACCATATATGCAAAGATTAGATATGATGCAAAGTTATTCCAATATAATAATAAAGAGTGGAATAACATAAGCTCTCTTCATGAATATGAAAGAAATAATACCCCTTACCTTAGAAGGAACTGAATATTGGAATAGTGAGGTAGCAGACTTCTCTTCTTCTTTCTCTCTATAATTTCTCTCTATAATAATTGCTCTAAAGAAGGAAGAATGAGCTTCTATTTATAGGAAAATATATTTTCGATAATTGCACGTTTTGGGGCTCGAAATATTACAGTACAATACCTTCAACTTTTCTTTCATTTTTAATTTAGTCCTGCAAGTATTATCAAACTTGCACCACATCCCCTAAAAGTAAATAATGTGAATCAATAGTTCAATCATGTGAATCAATAGTTATAATCATGTGAAAATACAAATTATAGTATAGTACCTCCATCTATACCTCCATTTTTAACTTAGTCATGCAAGTATTATCAATCTTGCACCAACTCTCCTAATAGTAGAAGAATGTGAATCAATAGTACACACATGTGAACAAATAGTTATAATCACGTGAATTAATAGCAATTAATTGCTCATTTATCCGATTAATTACCCGACTGGTCAGTAAAACTTCCAGACATTAATTAATATCGGAATAAATATCGATTTCCACTAACACTAATAATTCCAACACAATGGAACTATCAATTTCATCTTTAATCAACATGAACTTATTCATCATTAATATTATGACTCATAATATTTAACAACCAGTCGCTCCTTCGTGAGCAGGGGCTTTCCGATAAGGATTTCTCCTTATCAAGCGTGCGATTAGATGACCAAACCTCTCCTCGATGTAACTTCTAGACATTGTAAATATTGCAATTTAATAATATGAATAACTTTGTCATCTCAATTATTGATTTGATAATATATCATATTATGCAGATGATACTGTGACAATAATGGAATCAATAATATGAGAGATATGATGTAGCAATTCATCATGGTAGTAATAATTGAGTATAACCGAGTGACTTCTCATATAAGCATCAATAATCAATACCGTGTGCTACTATGCAACCACGCCAGACATTATACTTTTTACTACCGGGCGATTCAACAGTTTAACGGTAAAACTTCCGCCGTTATTTTTATAAAAAGTTAATTATGTCGTTTTTAACTACGACAATACTTCCGTTGTGGGGTCCACCAATGATTGTGCCGTCGTATGAATATTCCCTATTAAAACAAATATTCCCCGACCAATTGAATATTATATAACCACTCGCTTACTTTGCAAAATTTGTAAATATTACCCACAACTATAACATTATATCAAATTCACACCATAATATTCAAAAATATATTTTGAGAAAATTATTCTTTATTCATAAAAGTTGGGGTCTTACAACCTCCCATTCTTATGAAATTTCATCCTCGAAATTAGGGTGCGTACCTGGGATGTCGAAGAGGTGAGGTTACCTTGATTTCATCTCAGATTCTAACTCCCAGGTCATTTCCTCCACATCGTAGTTTCTCCACAAAACTTTGACTTGATGTATAACTTTAGAGCGTAGAATATGATCCTTCTTATCCAAGATTTTAATAGGTAACTCTTCATACGTAAATGAATGTGAATCAATCTTGCACCAACTCCCCTAATAGTAAATGAATGTGAATCAATAGTACACACATGTGAACAAATAGTTATAATCATGTGAATGAATAATAATTAATTACTCATTTATCTAAGTTAATTACATCCATTGGTCAATATAACCTCTAGACATCAATTATTATCAAAATAAATGTCGATTTTCACTAACACTAATAATTCCAACACAATGGAACTATCAATTTCATCTTTAATCAACACGAACTTATTCATCATTAATATTATAATTCACAATATTTAACAACTAGGTCGCTCCCCGGAAAAGAGGGGCTTTTCGATAAGGATTTCTCCTTATTGGCGCCGTAATTAGATGACCAAACCTCTCCTTGACAGAACTTCTAGACATTGTAAATATTGTAATTTAATAATATGAATAACTTTTTCGTCTCAATTATTGATTTAATAAATATATCATTTTATGCAGATGATACTATGACAATAATTGAATCAATAATATGAGAGATAGGATGCATCAATTACTGTAGCAATAATTGAGTATAACTGAGTGACTTCTTACTTAAGTATCAATAATCAATACCATGTGCTACTATGCAACCACGCATATTACTGTACTTTTACTACTGGGTAGTTCAACAGTTTTAATGGTAACACTTTCGCCGTTATTTTTATAAAAAGATAATTCTGTCATTTTCTAACTACGACAATACTTCCGTTGTGGGGTCCACCAATGATTGTCTTTGTCGTATTTAATATTCTCCTGTTAAAACGAATATTCCCCAATCGATCGAATATTATATAACCACTTGCTTACTTTGCAAAATTTGTAAATATTACCCACAACTATAACATTATATCAAATCCACACAATAATATTCAAAAATATATTTCGAGAAAAAAATTCTTTATTCATAAAATTTGGGGTCTTACAACCTCCCCTTCTTATGAAATTTCATCCTCGAAATTAGGGTACGTACCTGGTATATCGAAGAAGTGAGGATATCTTGATTTCATCTTAGATTCTAACTCCCAGGTCATTTCCTCCACATCGTGGTTTCTCCACAAAACTTTGACTTGAGGTATAACCTTGGAGCGTAGAATATGTTCCTTCTTATCTAAGATTTTAACAAGAACCTCTTCATACGTTAAATCTTCAACTATTTCGTCCGGTTCTAACTCAATAATGTGGTTTGGGTCTTTCACATATTTACGTAACATAGATATGTGAAAAACATTATGAACACGAGACATTCTTGGCGGTAAAACGAGTCTATAGGCCACTGTTCCTACTCGTTCGAGGATTAAAAATGGGCTAATGAATCGAGGATTGAACTTTCCTCTCTTTCCAAATCTCGTAACTCCTTTCCATGGAGCAACACGTAACAACACATGATCTCCAATATCGAATTCCACGTCCTTTCGATGAAGATCAGCATAACTTTTTTGTCGATCCTGTGAGGTTTTTATACGTTGTCGGATCGTTTGAATCTTTTCCGTAGTCATATGTACCAAGTCCAGTTCCAACAATGTTGCTTCACCCACCTCATCCCAGCATACTGTAGAACGACACTTTCTTCCATACAACGCCTCAAATGGAGCCATGCCAATACTTGCTTGATAACTATTGTTGTAGGAAAACTCCACCAATGGTAAGAACTTGTCCCAACTTCCCTTGAAGTCAACAACACAGAGTCTTAATAAATCTTCAAGAGTTTGAATAGTCCTTTCTGACTGCCCATCCGTTTGAGGATGATATGCCGAACTAATTCGTAAATCCGTTCCCATAGCTTTTTGTAAACTAACCCAAAATCGTGAAGTGAATCTTGGGTCTCGATCAGAAACTATAGATACTGGCATACCATGCAATCTTACGATCTCATTTATGTACATACTAGCAAGACGTTCAAGTGTAAAATTTTCTCGTATCGATAAGAAATGAGCAGACTTGGTCAATCTATCAATAATGACCCAAATTGCATCTATGCCTTGAGAAATCTTGAGAAAACCAGTAACAAAATCCATGGTAATGTGCTCCCACTTCCATTCTAGAATTTCAAGTGGTTGCAATGGACCTTTTGGCACTTGATGCTCCGCCTTGACTCGTTGACAAGTTAGACACTTTAAGATAAACCCCGCTATCTCTCTCTTCATATTGCTCCACCAAAATGTATGTCGAAGATCACGATACATTTTGGTACTCCCAAGATGGATTGCAAATGGTGTGTTGTGCGCCTCCATCATGATTTTATACTTCAAGTCAGAATTGTTAGGAACACAAAGTCTGGAGTTGACTCAAAGTATTCCTTCTTCATTAATTCTTGCTTATAGAATAACACCTTCTTGCACTTTCTTCCTCATACGCATCAGCTCCAGGTCTGTAGCTTGAGCAGCTTTAACTTTATCGATTAAAGTCGGTTCCACTCGTATATTCGCCATCATCACATGGGTCCCTGGAGTCTTTAACTCTATTTCCATCCTTTCCAAGTCATACACAATGGGACTTTGCGTTGACAATATTGCACTCGTGCCCGTGTATGATCTTCTACTCAATGCGTCAGCTACTACGTTCGCTTTTCCAGGATGGTATTGGATGGTATGATCATAATCTTTCAACAATTCAAGCCATCGTCATTGCCGCATGTTGAGTTCCTTTTGAGTGATGAAATATTTGAGGCTTTTATGATCCGTATAGATCTCCACCTTCTCTCCATACAGGTAATGCCTCCAAATCTTAAGCGCAAAAATTACTGCTGCCAACTCTAGATCATGAGTACGATAATTCCTCTCATATTCTTTGAGTTATCGAGAGGCATAGGCTATGACTTTCCCATGTTGCATGAGAACACATCCTAACCCTTTGCACAAGCATCACCAGATGACAAATCCTCCGGAGCCGGATGGTATTGCCGAGCAGTCTTTGAAATGAGTCTCCTCTTGAGTTCTCAAAAACTCTTTTCACATTCCTCACTCCAACCGAATTTTGTATCTTTTCGAGTCAGCTGAGTTAATGGAGTAGCGATTCGAGAAAACCTTCTATGAATCTCAGATAATAACCACTAAGCCGAGAAAGTTACGTGCATTTCTATCATCGACTTAGGTTGCTCCCAGCTTTGAATTGCTTCAATCTTTGCCGGGTCAACAGATATTTGATGAATGGGTAGTATACCCATAAATTGGATATATTTAGACTTATATTATTGCATTCTTAAAGTATTTAATAGCATTTTTATTGTGTTTATATCTTGTTTTGCGAGATCCGGAAATCGGAGGGGCAATTATGGGAAATTCAAGCATTTAATGGCAATTTGGTAATTTTAAAGAAGTCGGTAGTGAAGGCGCTGAAACAAGATTACCTACATTGGGCAAGGCTGAGCCTCTCACCGGCTTTGGACCGGATTAACGCGTTTGACTTCTGGTTGGACTTAATTTGTCTATTTGGGGCTAATGTAAAACCTAATTGGATGAGGATTGGGGGAGGCTATAAAAAGAAACTAATTGCTGAAATAAAAGGGGGATTTGGATTTATTATTCTTAGAGGATTCAAGGAGTTCTTCCATTGAAGGTTACACAAGATTACTTGGAAATTCAGGATTGGCTACAGAGTTTCTTCTTTTTCTCCTTATTTTCAATTTGTAATTCTTTAAGGATGATTTGTCAACAATTAATGGTTCTTATTTCCGTGATGAACTAATTCTTTAATTAAGATTTCAATTGAACCTTTTATGATTATAATTTAGTTATTCTTTCATTCTAATTATTTCTGTTGAAGTGGATTGTTTATCATGTTTGATTCTATTGATTAATTATTTGGCCAATAATTACCGTGTTACTCTAAAAGGAATTGGGAAAGGACTTCTAGGGTTAGAACTAGACATGATAACATGTGACTTAGTTATTTGCACTATGAATAATTAGGTTTGTGAATTGAATGGAAATATCATTCACCGCATGTAACATATAAGGAATTGGGAGTGGAAAGAGTTTAATTCAATTGTTTTGCATAGGAATATAAAGAAGATTAATCTGGATTAAATAGAAGTCAATCGATCACTTGGAAGAGGGCTTTTGACATTTGAGAATTCTGTTAACAATCCAATCGACATAATAATTGGGATGATTAGATAACCGATTTATAGTTCATAATTGGGGATATTGAAGTCTTAATATTTACCTAACGGAAGGCATTCACTCAAGTAGTAGCTTAGTTATTAAACTTATCTTAGTACAAGATATCTTTAAGTGTTTTATTTTGAGTTAATAATTCGGAAAATCGTAATTTATCATTGTTTGAATAAAATTGAATTGATATAGTATTAGTAGTTGGGATTTATTACTTAGAATTCCTGTGGGAACGATACTCAACTTATCACTTTATTACTTGTTGACCACGTATACTTATGTCTTTGTGTGTAACTAGATTTTACTCAACAAGTTTTTGGCGCAGAATTCTTGGGGAATTTTTATTAATATTAATTTCATATTAGTTATAATCAATTCGGTTTAATTTGAACGCTACTTAATCTTTCTTCTTGGATTGGCGAGGAATTGGTATTATGCACACTATATCGAAAGCTAGAAAGGAACTTCTACGATATCTGAACAACCTTGAGAAGAAGTTCCGAACGGTCTTGATTGAATAGTGAGGTTATACATTTGGAAGAAAAAAGCGACAACCCAAGAATTACTCGTCGTGAACATGGCGGAGAACGAATGTAAATCACTTAGGGATTACATACCAAATGTTCTGATTCTGATCCAGTATTAAGAGACCGACAATCAATGCGAACAGTTTCGAGATAAAACCGGGATCAATTCAGATGCTACAGAATACATGCCAGTTTGGGGGTAATTCGATAAACGATCCTAATGAACATATCTTGAGTTTCTTGGAAGTTTGCGATACCTTCAAATTTAACAATGTATCGGAAGACGCTATAAGGTTGAGGATGTTCCCATTTACTTTAAAAGATAAAGCACGAAGCTGGTTACACTCCTTGCCTCCTGGTTCAATCACCACATGGGATGACTTAGCTCAAAATTTTTTAGCTAAGTTCTTCCCACCAGCGAAGTCGGCAAAACTACGGAACGACATTCATACTTTCGCACAACTTGAGTCAGAATCGTTATATGAGGCGTGGGAAAGGTTTAAGGATATGCTCCGTAAGTGCCCTCATCATGGAATCTCGCGATGGATGCAATTAGGGATATTTTGTGATGGTTTGCGCATCCACGAGGTCTAGTATTGATCTGCAAAGAAGGGAGGAGCGATTATGTCCAAAAATTTTGATGAGGCGTATCAATTGTTAGAAACAATGGCCACCAACAACTATCGATGGGCCCATGGCGAGGACCAACCATCCAAAAGCATCGAGAAAATATGAAGTGGACACGCTAACAACGATTAACAACCTGATGATCGCAATAGTTAAGCATATAGAAATATGGGCGTCCACAAGCCACACCGACAGTGGCGATGGTTTGTGAGTTGTGTCTTTGGGGGTCATGCTACTGGATCAATGTGCCATAAATTCGGAATCAAAGACAGTTAGTGGAAATTATAATCGCTCAACTCAACCGTATCCGACTTCAAAATGCTTATAATCCAGGTTGGAAGAATCATCCTGGGTTCTCATGGAGTAATAATCAAGCTGCACCTCAACCACCTAGACAACAACACACCTCCGGATTCCAAAATCAACCTCAACAACCAGAGAGGGTATCAAGTTGGGAAGCGACCTTGGAAAAATTTATTAGAGCCCACGACAAAAAGAACGAGGAACAAGACAAGAAATTGAATCAATTAGATATGACTTTGCAAAGCCATGGGGCATCGTTAAAGAATCTGAAAATCAATTGGGGCAAATAGCACATGCATTGAATACCCGTCCACTAGAACGCTCCCGAGTGATCTGAAAATAAATTCAGTAGAAATGAGCACCGCAGCGATAATCTTACTGAAGTGGGAAGGAGTTGCAAGCAGCTAAGGATAAGGACAAGGGGATAACGCAACAACCAAATGAAGAAGTTGTGGCAACCGGAAAGATAAAGAGGAAATAAGAGAGGAAAATGCACCGGGGTCATCTACAACAATGCCACCCATACCATATCATGAGAGATTTGTAAATCCAAGTTAGATAAGCAGTTTTTAAGATTTTTGGATATTTTTAAAAAATTGCATATCAACATCCCATTCGCCGAAGCGTTAGAACAAATGCCGAGTTACGCTAAGTTCATGAAGGATGTGCTATCAAAGAAAAGGAAACTGGGGGATTTTGAAACAATTAAGCGCTAGCAATCAAGAATGTAGCGCAATTATTCAGAACAAGTTACCTCCTAAGTTGAAAGATCCAGGTAGCTTTTCTATTCCATGCGACATTGGTAATCAGTTTTCGGGGAAAGCACTGTGTGATTTGGGGGCCAGTATTAATTTGATGCCATTATCGATCTCTACCAATCAATTCGGGCTCCAAGCACCAAAACCGACAAATATCAGTTCTCTTTAGCCAGACCGATCAGTTACATATCCACGAGGTATCGTTGAAGACGTATTAGTAAGGGTGGATAAATTCATCTTTCCAGCAGACTTTGTTATCTTGGATTGTGAAGCAGATACGAAACTTCCCATCATTCTCGGACGACCATTCTTAGCAACGGGGAGAACGTTTATCGACGTGCAAAAAGGAGAATTGACGATGAGAGTTGACGATCAACAGGTCACTTTTAATGTGTTTAAAGCAATGTCTTATCCGAAGGAAAAAGGTGAGTGTTTGCGGGTGGATTTAATGGAGGAGATAATTAATCACAAGATTTGCGGTAATTACTCAGAGGATCCGATAGAATCCATGATGGTTAGAAACGGATAAACGATAGTCTTGATGCGCATAATGAGCGGTCAAATGGCTAGACACACCATCATTCTACCGAAAAGTAATCAACCATTCGACACCCTTGATAGGCCCAAAGCGGAAGGTAAAAAGTGCAAACCCTCGATAGAAGAGCCACTTGTTGGAATTAAAGCCACTCCCTCTCATCTTGAATATGCTTACCTAGGGAAAGACTAGACTCTACCGGTTATTGTTTCGACAACGTTAATCGACACCCAAAAAGAAAAATTGCTACGAGTTCTGCAAGGAGTTCAAAATAATGATTGGGTGGACTATAGCGGACATTCGAGGTATTAGCCCATCTTTCTGTATGCATAAGATTTTAATGGAAGAGGGATCAAAACCAACCATTGAGATGCAACGAAGGTTAAATCCCATTATGAAAGAGGTGGTGAAGAAGGAAATTATAAAATGGTTGGATGCCTTATTATCTACCCAATCTCGAGACGGTTTCATGGGTAAGTCCAGATACAGTGTGTCTTAGAAAAAAGGAGGCATACGATCGTGGTAAAAATGAAGTGCATGAGCTCATCCCGACTAGAATCATTACAGTGGAGAGTATGTATGGATTACCGCAAGTTGAATAAAGCCACCCGCAAGGATCACTTTCCTTGCTGCTTCATTGATAAGATGTTGGACGGAGTTAGCGGGACATCAATTCTCTTTATCATTAGATGGATATTCAGGTACAATCAAATTGCCATAGCGCCGGAAGATCAAGAAAAGACCACGTTCACATGTCCATATGGTACGTTTGCATTCCGGCGTATGTCCTTTGGTTTATGTAATGCGCCGGCAACCTTTCAACGTTGTATGATGGCAATCTTCTCCGATATGGTCGAACAGAATTTAGAGGTGTTCAGGGATGATTTCTCCGTGTTCGGAGATAGTTTTGACTTCGTGTTTGAAGAATCGATCTTGGTGTTAAAAAGATGTGTGAGACTAACTTTGGTGCTTTCTTGGGAAAAATGTCATTTTATGGTACAAGAAGGGGTTATTACGGGCCATAAGGTTTCCGCATCCGGATTGGAGGTGGATAGAGCGAAGATTGATACAATTGAGAAACTGCCTTCCTCCTTCATCTGTAAAAGGCACTCGGAGCTTCTTGGGACATGCAGGGTTCTATAGACGCTTTATTAAAGATTTTTCAAAGATCTCGAAACCCCTATGCTCACTCTTGGAGAAAGATGTACCGTTTAAGATGGATCAGGCATGCATCGAGGTATTTGAGGTATTAAAGAAGAAATTGGTCTCTGCACCAATCATTGTAGCGCTTGGATTGGTCTTTACTGAATTCGAATTGATGTCTGCGGCGCTTGATGATTACGCAGTGGGAGCCGTATTGGGACAACGTCATGATAAGATTTTTCATACTATCTACTTTCTCTAGTAAGACATTGGCGGATGCCCAATTTGAACTACACAACAACCGAAAAGGAATTACTTGCGGTGGTGTTTGCTTTTGACAAATTCGAGAGCTTATCTCCTCGGCACTAAGGTAATTGTCTACTGCGATCATTCAAATTAAATATCGATTGAGAAGAAGATGCTAAACCACGATTAATACTTGGGTACTTGTTATTACAAGAATTTGATCTGGAGATCCGGATGTAAAAGGTACGAAAAATCAAGTGGCGGATCATCCGTCTCCGGTTGGAAAATAAAAGGAAAGAAAGAAGACAACTCGATGATTAATGAAAAATTTCCGGATGAGCAAGCTGTTTTGGGTAACTACCATATTGCCTTGGTATGTTGACTATGTCAACTATGTGGTTGCCAAGGTGTTATCGCGGGTTTGACCTCACAACAACGAAAAGAAGTTTCTCCACGATGTGAAGCAATACTTTTGGGATGAACCATTTACGCTTAAAGCATGTGCGAGATCAAATGATAAGACGTTGTGTACCTCACGAAGAAATGGATAGTATATTAGGCCACTGTCACTCCTCGATTACGGAGGTCATTATTCCAATGATCGAACAAACAGCCAAAGTACTACAATCGGGATTTTTCTGGCCTTCTTTATTCAAAGATGCTTATCTCTTTGTGCTGAAATGCTATCGATGCCAACGCGTAGGTAATATCTCCAAGCGCAATGAAATGCCACTTAACACAATTCTAGAGGTGGAACTATTCGATGTGTGGGGTATCGACTTTATGGGACCATTTCCATCTTCGCTTAATAATCATTACATCTTATTAGCAGTCGATTATGTTTCCAAATGGGTAGAAGCCGCAATAAGTACCCACGAATGATGCCAACGTTGTCACCCGATTTTTAAAGAAGAACATTTTTACCAGTTGGGACACCGAGGGCTATAATAAGTGACGAGGAACTCACTTACAGTAACAAGCGAGTTCACTAAATTGCTTGTAAAGTATGGAGTTAAATCACAAAATTGCAAAATGATATCACCCACAAACCAATGGCCAGCGAGAGGTGTCGAATCGGGAAGTTAAGAGGATCTGGAAAAAGTAGTCAATCCGTCACGAAAAGATTGGGCATTGCATCTTGACGATGCTCTATGGGCTTATCGAGCAATATACAAAAAATCCGATCGGCATGTCCCCGTCTGTAATGGTATTTGGAAAGGCGTGTCATCTCCTATTAGAGCTAGAACCACGGTGCACCGGCCATTCGGAAATTAAACTTTGATCTAGAAGCGGCGGTGAAAAGCAGTTCTGCGGTTGAGCGAGATGGATGAATTCAGTTCAACGCCTCTGAAAACGCTTAAGCTCTACAAGGAGAAAGTCAAAGCTTGCACGATAAAAAATTCTCGATAGAACATTTGCACCGGCCATCAAGTACTACTTATTCAACTCACGCTTGCGTTTATTTCCTGGAAAATTGAAATCCGGTGGTCCGGACCATTTGTAGTTATATCTCCACTCCACACGGAAACATTGAGGTTGAGGAACCGAACTCAAAGCGTATATTCAAGGTCAATGGTCAACGTCTGAAACATTATTGGAGCGGACCAATCGAACGTCAAGCTACGGTCCAGTACCTCTTTGACCCAGTGGACAACTAAACAACACCGAAAATTCGGGCTAACGACTGTAAACCAAGCGCTTCTTGGGAGGCAACCCATTAGGTTCCATAATTTTTTTTCTTATTATTTGATTTTATTTCTTTTAGATTTAAAATTTTCTTATTTTTACTGTTATCTTTTAGTAGAGAAGAATCCAAGTTTACTAAACTAATTCCTAAAGCGGGTCCATGTATGCACGTTACAGGTGAAGTCCAGCGCTTGACATCACTAAGGAACCCAGTAGCCCGGCCGCTAGGCTCGGCCGAAAACAAGGCCCGGCGCCCGACGGCGGCTTCCGTTCAACCACGGCGCCCGGCTGAACCATCTCACTTGATTCTCGCCGTCCAAAGACCCCCGCTCTGTACAACTTATAACCCAGGCGCCCCCCGGCCATTGGGGTCAATTAGACTCCTTACTACTTTAAACCCTCGACCGTGCCTTCTAGCCCACCTTCTTTCCCCACGCCGGCACAGCAGGTCAGTCACGCCTCTCTCCCTCTCCATATCACAAGGTTATTAAACTTTGGATACTTTTCTTCCACCCATCCACCACGCATCAATCACTTCGTTCCATATTGGTCGTCTGCATCTTGTGTGCCGAATTCTACTCCTCCAACTTCTTTAAAGGTAGCAAAGAATTCTCGACATGGCATCCAAACGTCATCGAAGCTCAGGGTCAGGGGCCGCCTCAACTTCACCTCCCAAATTTGACAGCAGGCGTTTTGTTAGTGTCGCGGCTCAAGAACGCTATAGCCGCATGGCTACCCGCTCACTAGTCCCCGAGCGTGGTCTCCGTCCCGATCAAACCAAGGATGGAGAAATAAGCGATGATGATTCTTTGAACTAAACCGGGTTCTCCCTCACCGAACAGCCTGACATAGCAGTGATTGCAGTGGTCAAAGAATTCTATGCCAACTTGCCTGAGCATGACCATTATGGGGTATTTGTGTCGGTAGGTAAACCGTGGAATTCGGCGAGGAGGATATCAATGGGTGCTATCAACTACCCTAGAGGGCCTTCATGATGAATATGCTCGCCTAGTGAGTGATGGGCCGGACTATGACAAGATTATTCGGGAGTCTGGTCAATCGGCACTACTTGGTCCATCCATGGCGTGGCAACATGACTTTCCCATTGTCTCACCTCGATCCTATATGGAAAGGCATGGTATGCCTTCATATCGCTAAATTGATGCCACATACTCATGTGAGTTACGTCACCAAAGAAAGGGTCATGTTATTATACTCCATCATACAAGGCCTAAGAATCGATGTCGGCCATCTTATTCACAATCTATGCTCCACGTATCTCGCGGCGGGACCACAGGAGGGTTACCACATCCGTCAATGATCTGCGTCTTATGTGCTAAGTTTGGGGTCAAATGGAAATCAGACGAGATGATTCAAACTCCTATGCCCGTGTTGGACCACAACTTGATCCGTCGTTATAAAGTGTGGTCCGGTGGCGCTAATCACCCTAGGGGACTGGGTTTCATTATCCCCCAAGTTATGTCTCCACAAGCCCCACCACCTCAGGCTCCACCTACTTTTACGGCCCCTCGGCAATGACTCATCGAGGTGTGGTCCCCAAGTCATCCGGTGAGGAGATGAGCGGTTTGGTTTTATAACATTGAGTCCCGAATGTGCGCTTATCGGACGTCGAGGCGTGATTTTCAAGTATTTAGTTGACCAATTCTTGCCTGTAATGCAATCGACCATCCAAACCCATCAAGGCGTTCCACTTAGCCATTTCCCTCGGCTCCCTGATTACGCCAATGTTTCCTGTCCGATCAAGAGATGGCGAGGACGATGATGCTCCCCGGAAGGATAATTTAAATCGGGGAAGTCCTCTGTTTTATTTTTACTTATTTTTCGCATGAGGACATTGCTCTAGCTTAGTTTGGGGTGGTTACGTTTTATTTTTAACGATTTGTAGTTTGTTAGTAGTTTGTGGATTGATTATTAGTAAAGTTGCATTTAGGATTGCATGTTAATTCCGAGCTTTTTGATAAGCGCGTATATCTGGGGCTAATGATGAAAGTAGAATCGCATGAAAAAGTCTAGTAAGGATTGTTGATTCAATTGATATGATTTTCGTGACTTGAATTGGATCTTTACACCGCTTGACATTGATATTATAGGAAAGCACTTTGAAAAACGCGACCATGTTGGCTATGATAGTTTAAATGGTTAGATAATAGAGTTCTAAAGGAGGATTGCTAGTGATATGGAAGAACAATTTGAATAACTAGAGGATCAATTCATGCATAAACTTCGAGTTTGGGGAAAACATTTGGAATATAAAAAAAATGTTGAGTGTTGTGGTGGGTTGAGGGGAACCACTCCCCATAAACACAAGCGTGAGATGGAGCGTAAAACGCACTCACCAACCATCAATATAAAAAAATAAAAAATAAATAAATAAATAAATAAAAAAAACAAATAATAATAATGATAATATCTGGGGTGACTAGTCTTGTTTGGGGCTGTGTTACTTGAGCAAATGCCCAAAGGGGTATCTTAAAACCTAAGCGCCCTAAGGTCTTATATATGGTGCAGGAGTCGTTGGTCGGCTCGCTAAGGGTAACACTTTGTTAGCCTAATGGGATGAGGCGTTGCCACGATCATTTATGTAGAGCAAACAAAAAAAAAGTATTCTATTTTGACTTTTGAATTCGGGTAAGTGTTTGAGTTCGATTGAAACAAGTATATTTGATGAGTTCTCAAGTTCACACCGTGTATGATGCTTACTAAGAAAATTATTATCTTTCACATTTTGTCTTTCATGGGTTAGCATGGTGCGTTGGACACACACGCACATATGATATCGATAATAACATGATTTAGATCCGCTTGATTGTTGTGATATTGTTGATCTCGTCTTTACATGATGAATTAGCATGTTTACGTGATTTTCTCGAGGCATATGGATCTCGTGAGCTCTTGAATTCTTTGGAATTACGAACATATAAATATAAATAGTTTGCATGTGCATGATGTTTAGTTTTGTTTTGTGATCTTATGTCTTATGCATGCGAGGGCACGCAACGATTTAAGTTTGGGGGTATTTGATGAATGGGTAGTATACCCATAAATTGGATATATTTAGACTTAAATTATTGCATTCTTAAAGTATTTAGTAGCATTTTTATTGTGTTTATATCTTGTTTTGCGGATCTGGAAGGTGGAGGGCAATTATGGAAAATTCAAGCATTTAATGGCAATTTGGTAATTTTAAAAGTCGGTAATAAGGGCTACTGAAATCATATCTACTACTGTTGGCCAAAGGCTACCGAGCCTCGGTAGCTTTAATAGGATTAAGCGCGTTTGACTTACGGTTGGACTTAATTTGTCTATTTGGGGCTAATGTAAAACCTAATTGGATGAGGATTGGGGAGGCTATAAAAAGAAACTAATTCTTTGAAATAAAGGGGATTTGGATTTATTATTCTTAGAGGATTCAAGGAGTTCTTCCATTGAAGGTTACACAAGATTACTTGGAGATTCGGGATTGGCTCTGAGTTTCTTCTTTTCTCCTTATTTTCAATTTGTAATTCTTTAAGGATGATTTGTCGACAATTAATGGTTCTTATTTCCGTGATGAACTAATTCTTTAATTAAGATTTCAATTGAACCTTTTATGATTATAATTTAGTTATTCTTTCATTCTAATTATTTACATTGAAGTGGATTGTTTATCATGTTTTGATTCTATTGATTAATTATTTGGCCAATAATTACCGTGTTACTCTGAAGGAATTGGGAAAGGACTTCTAGGGTTAGAACTGAACATGATAACATGTGACTTAGTTATTTGCACGGTGAATAATTAGGTTTGTTAATTGAATGGAAATATCATTCACCGCATTTAACATATAAGGAATTGGGAGTGGAAAGAGTTTAATTCAATTGTTTTGCATAGAATATAGCAAGATTAATCTGGATTAAATAGAAGTCAATCGATCACTTGGAAGAGGGCTTTTGACATTTGAGAATTCTGTTAACAATCCAATCGACATAATAATTGGGATGATTAGATAAGCGATTTATAGTTCATAATTGGGGATATTGAAGTCTTAATATTTACCTAACGGAAGGCATTCACTCAAGTAGTAGCTTAGTTATTCGCTTATCTTAGTACAGTATCTTTAAGTGTTTTATTTTGAGTTAATAATTCAGAAAATCGTAATTTATCATTGTTTGAATAAAATTGAATTGATATAGTATTAGTAGTTGGGATTTATTACTTAGAATTCCCTGTGGGAACGATACTCAACTTATCACTTTATTACTTGTTGACCACGTATACTTGCGTGCTGTGTGTAACTAGATTTTACTCAACAATATTCCATGATTTGATATCACGTGCCCAAGGAATGCAACTTCCTCAAGCTAGAACTCGCATTTCTTCAACTTGGCATAAAGCTTGTTTTCGCGAAGCTTTTTAAGTATCAGCCTCAAGTGTTGCTCATGGTCTTCACGGCTTTAGGAGTATATGAGGATGTCATCAATAAAGGCGACCACAAAGTGATCCAAATATTCCTTGAATACTCGGTTCATCATATCCATGAAGGCAACAAGAGCATTAGTCAATCCAAAAGACATGACTAGGAATTCATAATGTCCATACTGAGTTCTGAAAGCAGTCTTTGGAATGTCATCAGTTTTAATCTTCAACTGATGATATCCGGAACGAAGATCAATCTTTGAAAAGAATTTGGCTCCTTGCAACTGGTCAAATAGGTCATCAATGCTAGGCAATGGGTACCTATTTTTGATGGTGACATGATTCAACTCCCGATAATCAATACAAAGTCGCATACTTCCATCTTTCTTCTTCACGAATAGAACAGGAGCACCCCAAGGAGACGTACTAGGATGAATGAAACCAATGTCTAACAATTCCTGCAATTGGGTCTTTAACTCCTGAAGTTCAATAGGAGCCATTCGATATGGGGCTTTGGAAAGGGGTTATGTACCAGGTTCAAGGTCAATACAAAATTCAATTTCTCGCTTTGGGGGTAGGCCAGGAAGTTCTTTAGGAAATACGTCACGAAATTCATTAATAATAGAAATATTATTCAAAATTGATGTATTTTTGTTTAAATCCGTAACATGAGCTAAGAAAGCTTGACATCTGTTTTTCAATAAATGAATAGCTTTATGGCTTGAAATGACAGTGATTGATTTTAATGGTTTGGTTGCTTGAATTCTCATAATAGGTTGGTAGGAATACGAAAGCTAACAACCTTACAAAAATAATCAATTTTTGTATGATGAGTAGTTAACCAATCAATCCCTAGAATTACGTCAAATGCAAGTATTTTCAATGAAATAAGATTGATAGGTAATCTGAGGGTACCGATTTGAACCAAATAAGACTTATAAATAGTGGATGTAATGAAGGTTTCTCCCAATGGAGTTTCAACAGATAAGTCAAAGTCTAATTTCTCCGGAGACAAATTTAAACGTTTAGCGCAAGTAGAATAAATAAAAGAATGGGTAGAATCGTTATCAAATAAGGTATAGACTTCGCTAGAGTTTATGATAAGCTTACCCGTGATGACCTCGTTCAAGTTCCTTGCTTTCTGGGAGGTCACAACAAATGCTCTCCCTTGCACTACCGGCTTTGACTTTTCTGGGATGGCCTTTGGCGCCTCCTTCCCAGCTGCACTTGTCTTCAGTGAATGACAAAATCGGTCTAGGTGACCTTCTCTTCCACAATTGTAACACGCTTTGGACGACATCACGCAGTTTGGACTGATGTGTCCCTCCCCTCCACATTTGAAGCATATGATAGATGGTCATTCTCCTTTCTTAACAACGGGTGATGGTGCTGACGTCTTTCCATCATTGTTGAATCTCCTCTTCTTAAAATGTCCATTCTTATTATTTTAGCCATGATTACCACCGAAGTGGTTACCATTTCTAGCATGTTTATTCCCTCCACGCTTATTGTCACCGCTTTGATAACTGCTATCACTGGTATTATCATTTTGCCGGCTGCTCTATTTTGGTTGGGTTGACTCATTATCGCGCTCCAATAACTGAGCCCTATTAACAACATCTGAATACAAACACAGTTTATGAGAGATAAGATATTGACGTATCTCGGGTTTCAAACCTCTTAGAAACATTCGCGTCATTCTCTCCTCAATATCAACCAAATGGGGCGTGGCAACCGAGACAACTTTCGGCAAACTTGGCTTTATCTTTGCAAGACGCGGTCATGTTGTTTTGCTCCAGCTTGATGAACTCTACCTCTTTCATGTGACGAATACTTTCGGGAAAGTACTTGTCGTTAAACAATTCTTGGAACTTCTCCTAAGTCATCTTCAGTGCGGCAGGTTGAGTACCCTTTACAGATTCCCACCAGTAGTCTGCCTCTGCTTCGCAACATGAAGGTGGCAAAGGGAACCTTTTGCTCCTCGGAGCATCCCAAGACATCAAATATCTTTTAGATCTGCTTTATCCATGTCTCCGCCTTAAGTGGTTTTGGCTCTCCAAAAAACTTCGGTGGTCCCAGTTCCTTGAACTGCTTAGCGGTGACCGTCCGAGAGTTGCCAGTGTTTCCACCTGCATTTTGGACAGGAGCCGCTCTCGCCTGATGTTTCATGAATTGTATAAAGCCTCTAAACATTCCATCGTTCATCATTTGGTCAGTGTTGTTGTTTGCATGAGGATTGTCGCCTTCCTAATGCACATTATCCTGGGTATTGATCGTTGGTGACTCAACGGTCTAATGTGCTTCATTGCTGATATCAACATTTTCAGATGCCATTTTCAAACACTGTCACAAAACAAGGGTTAATTAACATATCACATATTATCCATATACTTTGACCGACCAATTAAATACCAAATAAACTTAGGTATGTCATACTAGCGAAGGAATTCTACATCTCTCCCCTCCTAGTTCTTGTCTCACATCTTAGCCAAGGATCATATCCCTAAGCTTTGATACCAACTGTGACGCCCCCAAAATAGGTATACATCACCCATCTTGAGTAGCCAAATACATGGTACAAAATATAATTAAAAACTTAATTATCGTGTAAAATACGACAAAACATAATATTGCCATCTAGACAATATCCACACTCAATGGAGTCCTCATTACATTTATTGTCACACTATTTAACAGAATAGTGAGGACTACTAATGCTATCATCTGGACCATCACTCCATTCCCCGAAGCTAGTCCCACTTTCGTTCTCATTTCACTGAAGAGAACAATGAAAGCAAAAGGGTGAGCTCAACTATCCCAGTAAGAAATATTATGATTAAGATAATGCAGAATAAATTATCATTAGCCTACAATAGTGTTAAACTGATACAATCTAACAAACATCAAGTTTAACTGCAGCAGAACAAGCAATCCATTAGAAGAGTCAAGTAGAGAATAAAATCTACTATCTTCTATGATTTAAAAGGTTTTTCATCACTTTTATCGCTGAGACTCAGCTTAATAAATAATCCACATCATTGAATCACCCCTGCACTACGGCCAAGGATATTATTTAGTATCACGACCATAATTTATCCATGCACTACGGGCCAAGGATATTTGTGTATTTATTAATGGTCATTATCATGCCAACAACTGTCCATCAATGCACTATGGGCCAATGAGAACTTTTACCACATCATTTCTAACATTACGGTCATGATTATACCGAATAATCCCTGGTCATAATCATACCAAGTCCATCTATGCACTACAGGCCACAGATAACTTTCAACATAATATAAACATAAGGATGATGACAATGATATAGGAATTCAATAAAACAAGTTCAGGAATAAATTTTTAAAGATTTATAATCTAATTTATCCATAAATCAATAATGTCCAAATTGTTAACATGATACTTCTTTGTAGAGTAAAATTCAAGAATGCTCAGAAGAATATTTCCATGAAAAGATACTGGATGAAGCGCAAATATAAAGGATATTCCACTAATTTCATGGAGTATAGAAGCCAAAACTTTAACCAACTGAGTATAATAAAGAATGAAATAACAAAAGAATTCACCAGGCATGCGATAGATCGCATGCAGACGAGTTATTCAACGAGAATAATAAATAATGGAACCGTGTCATGCGTAAACGCATAGACAGGATATTCCAACAGAATAATAAATAATGGAACCAGGTCATGCGTAATCCGCATAGACAGGATATTCCAATAGAATAATAAAGAATGGAATAACAGAAGAATTCACTATGCATGCGATAGAATCCAGCGTAGGCAAAAGTTATTCCAATGAGAATAATAAAGAATGGAATAACGAAAGAATTCACCACGCATGCGATAGGCCGCATTGCATGACGAGTTATTCCAATGTAATAATAAAGAATGGAACTAGGTCTAGCGTAATCGCACGAACATAAGATATTCCAACAGAATAAAAAGAATGGAATAACGAGATGAATTCACCATACATGTGATAGACCGCATGCAGACGGTTATTCCAACGAATAATAAAAAAGAATGGAACCCGTGTCTAGCGTAATCCGCATGCAGACGGGATATTCCAACGAATAATAAAGAATGGAATAACGAAAGGATTTGACCATGTATACGGTGATTGCTTAGCATGACAGAGTTATTCCAACATAATAATAAAGAATGGAATAACAGAAGCTCTCTTCATGAATACGAAAGAAATAATACCCCTTACCTTAGAAAGAAACTGGATACTGGAGTAGAGAAGTAGCAAACTTCTTTTCTTCTTTCTCTCTATAATTTCTCTCTATAATAATTGCTCTATAGCTTGAGTGAATTGGTGAAGAATAATGAAGAAATGAGCTTCTATTTATAGGAAAATATACTTTCGATAATTACACATTTTGGGGCTCAGAATATTACAGTATAATACCTTCCTCTTTTTCTTCATTTTTAATTTAGTCCTATAAGTATTATCAAACTTGCACCACCTCCCCTAATAGTAAATAATGTGATTCAATAGTAAATCATGTGAATCAATAGTTCTAGACATGTGAAAATACGAATTACAGTATAGTACCTCCATTTTTAACTTAGTCATGCAAGTATTATCAATCATGCACCAACTCCCTTAATAGTAAATGAATGTGAATCAATTGTACACACATGTGAACAAATAGTTATAATCATGTGAATTCATAGCAATTAATTGCTCATTTATCTGGTTAATTACCTGATTGGTCAATATAACCTCTAGACATCAATTATTATCGAAATAAATGTCGATTTTTACTAACACTAATACTTCCAACACAATGGAACTATCAATTTCATCTTTAATCAACACGAACTTATTCATCATTAATATTATAATTCACAATATTTAACAACTAGGTCGTTCCCAGAAAAGAGGGGGCTTTCCGATAAGGATTTCTCCTTATTGGCGCGTAATTAGATGACCAAACCTCTCCTTGACAGAACTTCTAGACATTGTAAATATTGTAATTTAATAATATGAATAACTTTTTCGTCTCAATTATTGATTTAATAAATATATCATTTTATGCAGATGATATTGTGACAATAATTGAATCAATAATATGAGAGATATGATGCATCAATTACTGTAACAATAATTGAGTATAACTGAGTGACTTCATGCGTAAAGATCAATAATCAATACCGTGTGCTACTTATGCAACCACGCCATTCATCTTGTACTTTTACTACTGGGTAGTTCAACGGTTTTAACGGTAACACTTTCGTAGTTATTTTTATAAAAGATAATTCATCATTTTCTAACTACGACAATACTTCCGTTGTAGGGTCCACTAATGATTGTGTCATCGTATTTGCGAATATTCCTGTTAAAACGAATATTCCCAACCAATCGAATATTATATAACCTCTTGCTTACTTTGCAAAATTTATAAATATTACCCACAACTATAACATTATATCAAATCCACACAATAATACTCAAAAATATATTTCGAGAAAAAAATTCTTTATTCATAAAAGTTGGGGTCTTACAACTCCTGATAATCAATACAAAGTCGCATACTCGCATCTTTCTTCTTCACGAATAGAACAGGAGCACCCCAAGGAGAAGTACTAGGACGAATGAAACTGATGTCTAACAATTCCTGTAGTTGGGTTTTTAACTCCTGGAGTTCAATAGGAGCCATTCGATATGGGGCTTTGAAATGGGTTTTGTACTGGATTCAAGGTCGATACAAAATTCAATTTCACGCTCTGGGGGCAGGACAGGAAGTTCTTCAGGGAATACATTAGGAAATTTATTAACAATAGAAATATCATTCAAATCTGACGTATCTTTATTTAAATCCGTGACATGGGCTAAGAAAGCTTGACATCCATTTTTCAATAAATGAATAGCTTTATGACTTGATATGACAGTGATTGATTTTAGTGGTTTGGTTGCTTGAATTCGTATAATAGTTTGGTTAGGAATATAAAAGCTAACAACCTTACGAAAACCATCGATTTTAGCATGATGAGTAGTTAACCAATCAACCACTAAAATCACATCAAATGAAAGTATTTTCAAAGAAATAAGATCGACAGGTAACGTGCGGTTACCAATTTGAATCAAACAAGACTTATAAACCGTGGATGTAATGAAGGTTTCTCCCAACGGAGTTTCAACAGATAAGTCAAAGTCTAATTTCTCTGGAGTCAAATTTAAATGTTGAGCGCAAGTAGGAGAAGTAAAGGAATGGGTAGAACCTGTATCAAATAAAGTATAAACTTTGCTAGAGTTTATGATTAGCTTACCCGTGATCACCTCGTTCAGATTTCTCGCTTTTTGGGAGGTTACGACAAACGTTCTCCCTTGAACTACCGGTTTTTTCTTGTTTAGGACACCCTTTGATGCCTCCATCCCAGCTGGACTTGACTTTGGTGCATGACAAAATCGGGTTAGGTGACCTTCTTTTCCATAATTATAACACGCTTTGGACTGCATCGTGCAGTTTGGACTTATGTGTCCTTCCCCTCCACATTTGTAACATACAACCGGTGGTCGTTCTCCTTCCTTAACAACAGGTGCTGGTGCTGACGTCTTTCCATCCTTGTTGAATCTCCTCTTCTTGAAATGTCCACTCTTATTGTCATGGCCATGATTACCACCGAAGTGATTATCATTTCTGGCATGTTGATTCCCTCCATGTTTGTTGTCACCGCTTCGATGATCGCTACCACCGTATTATCGACTTGCGCAATTTGCTCTCTCTTGGTTGGGTTGACTCATTATCGTGCTTCAATAACTGAGCCCTATTCACAACATCTGAATATAAACACAGTTTATGAGAGATAAGGTATTAACGTATCTCGGGTTTCAAACCTCTTAGAAACATCCGTGTCATTCTCTCCTCATTATCAACCAAGTGGGATGTAAACCGAGACAACTCGGGAAATTTAGCTTCGTACTGCGCCACGGTCATATTGTTTTGCTCAAGCTTGATGAACTCTACCTTCTTCATGTGACAAATACTTTCAGGAAAGTACTTGTCGTTGAACAGCTCTTGGAACTTCTCCCAAGATATTTTGAGTGCGACATGTTGAGTACGCTTTACGGATTCCCACCAGTAATCTGCCTCTGCTTGCAACATGAAGGTGACAAAGGGAACCTTTTGCTCCTCGGAGCATCCCAAGACATCAAATATCTTGTTGATCTGCTTTATCCATGTCTCCGCCTTAAGTGGTTTTGGCTCTCTATAGAACTCCGGTGGTCCCAGCTCCTTGAACTGCTTAGCGGTGACCGTCCGAGAGTTGTTAGTGTTTTCCACCGCATTTTGGGCCGAGAGCCACTTTACTTTGATGTTGCATGAATTGCATAAAGCCTCTGAACATCCCATCGTTCACCATTTCATCGGTGTTATTGTTTACATGAGGATTATTATCTTCCTGTTGCACATTATCCTGGGCATTAATCTGTGGTGACTCAACGGTCTCATGTGCTTCATTGTTTATCTCAATATTTTTGGATGCCATTTTCAAATACTGCCACAAAACAAGGGTTAATTAACATATCACATATTATCCCTATACTCTGACCGACCAATTAATTACCAAATAAACTTAGGTAGGTCATACTAGCGAAGGAATTTCCCGTCTCTCCCCTCCTAGTTCTTGTCTCACATCTCAGCCAGGGATCATATCCCTAAGCTTTGATACCAACTGTGACACTCCCAAAATAGGTATACATCACCCATCTTGAGTCGCCAAATACATGGTACAAAATTTCAATACAACTTAATTATACAACAACAAATAAAATACGACAAAACATAATCTAAGAGTTTTAATAAGAATATTGTCATCTAGACAATATCCACACTCAATGGAGTCCTCATTACATTTATTGTCACACTATTTAATAGAATAGTGAGGACTACTAATGCTATCATATGGACCGTCACTCCGTTCCCCGACTAGTCCCGGCTACGTTCTCATTTCCTGAAGAGAACAGTGAAAGAAAGGGTGAGCTCAACTAGCCCAGTAAGAAATATTATGACTAAGATAATGCAGAATAAATTATCATTAGTCTTCAACAATGTTAAACTGATAAAATAAAATAGACATCAAGTTTAACTGCAGTGGAATAAGCAATCCATTAGAAGAGTCAAGTAGAGTATGATATCTACTATCTTCTATGATTTAAAATGTTTTTATTAATTTTTATCGCTGAGACTCAGCTTAATAAATAAACCACATCATCGAGTCATCCCTGCACTACGGGCCAAGGATATTCATTAAATCATCAATGGTCATGACTATACCGAATAATCCTCGGTCATAATCATACCAAAAGTCATCCCATCAATGCACTACACAGCACCGAGGACTTTTACCACATCATTTATAACATTACTGGTCATGATTATACCGAATAATCCCTGGTCATAATCATACCAAGTCCATCTATGCACGTAAATCAAAGATGACTTTCATCACATTATAATCTTGAGGATGATGACAATGACATAATAATTCAATAAAACAAGTTCAAGAATAAATTTTAAAGATTTATAAGTTAATTTATCTTGAAATCAATTACGTCCAAATTGTCAACATGATACTGCTTTGGGGAGTAAAATTTAAGAATGCTCAGAAGAATATTTCCATGAAAGGATACCGGATGAAGCGCAAATATCCAGGATATTCTACTAATTTCATGGAGTATAGAAGCCAAAACATTAACCAAATGAGTATCATAAAATATATGAAAATGAAAATGGATTTTCACCTGCCATGCGGTAATCCACATAGACAGATCATTTCCACAATTTAATAAGGAATGAATACGAAGGATCATTCACCATGCATGTGATAATTCACATAGATAGGTTATTCCAACAGAATAATAAAGAATGGAATAATAGAAGAATTTTAGCATGTATGCAGTACTTGGCATAGACAGGTTATTCCAACATAATAATAAAGAGTGGAATAACAGAAGCTCTCTTCATGAATATGAAAGAAATAATACCCCTTACCTTAGAAGAAACTGGATATTGGAATAGTGAGGTAGTAGACTTCTCTTCTTCTTTCTCTCTATAATAATTGCTCTAAAGCTTTAGTGAATTGGTGAGAAATGAAGAAAGAATGAGCTTCTATTTATAGGAAAATATAGTTTCGATAATTGCACGTTTTGGGGCTCAAAATATTACAGTACGATACCTTCAACTTTTCTTTCATTTTTAATTTAGTCCTACAAGTATTATCAAACTTGCACCACCTCCCCTAATAGTAAATAATGTGAATCAATAGTTCAATCATGTGAATCAATAATTATAATCATGTGAAAATACAAATTACAGTATAGTACCTCCATCTATACCTCCATTTTTAACTTAGTCATGCAAGTATTATCAATCTTGCACCAACTTCCCTAATAGTACAAGAATGTGAATCAATAGTACACACATGTGAACAAATAGTTATAATCATGTGAATTAATAGCAATTAATTTCTCATTTATCCGATTAATTACCCGACTGGTCAGTAAAACTTCCAGACATTAATTAATATCGGAATAAATGTCGATTTCCACTAACACTAATAATTCCAACACAATGGAACTATCAATTTCATCTTTAATCAACACGAACTTATTCATCATTAATATTATAACACACAATATTTAACAACCATGTCGTTTCCAGGAAAGAGGGGGCTTTCCGATAAGAATTTCTCCTTATTGGCGCGCAATTAGATGACCAAACCTCTCCTTGACAGAACTTCTAGACATTGTAAATATTGCAATTTAATAATATGAATAACTTTGTCGTCTCAACTATTGATTTAATAAATATATCATTTTATACAGATGATATTGTGACAATAATTGAATCAATAATATGAGAGATATGATGCATCAATTACTGTAACAATAATTGAGTATAATTGAGTGACTTCTTACGTAAGCATCAATAATCAATACCGGTGTCTTCTACTATGCAACCACGCCATTCATCGTACTTTTTTACTACCGGGTAGTTCAACGGCTTTAACGGTAACACTTTCATAGATTATTTTTATAAAAAGATAATTATGTCATTTTTTAACTACGACAATACTTCCGCCAGGGGTCCACTTTGATGATTGTGCTTGGTCGTCATTTAAATATTCCCTATTAAAACGAATATTCCCGAATTAATAAAATATTATATAACCACTTGCTTTACTTTTGCAAAATTTGTAAATATTACCCACAACTATAACATTATATCAAATCCATACCATAATATTCAAAAATATATTTCGAGAAAATTATTCTTTATTCATAAAAATTGGGGTCTTATAGTTAAGGACCACCCTAAGTGGCCGCAGTTAGATCTATGGCTGCCGTGGGTTGACCCACGGCTCTTTACGGGTTTATTTAGTCCCCCCGTTCCTTTCATAAGTCACTTTCAACTTGAACTTTATAGAAAATCCAAAAATTCTTCTTCACATCTATTGAGTTCTGGCTAATTTTTGCAAAATTCATCACCGTACAATCGTTCCACACAACTCTGGTAATGTATACATCTTTTCTTTTCAAGTTTAGACCGTTAGAACGTTAGATTTCATATAGAATGCTTCTAAACATAATATAGCGAATATGCATGCTCATATTTCTTGATAAAATTTGTTAAACTTAGTAAATGCTCATATTTTATCACGCTAAACGTATTAATGTGAAAAAATTGATTTCTAAGACAGTCATTTGACACCCTTTTTTGTTAGTTTATTTCTCCTATTTGAGGACAAATGAGCACGAGTTTTTCAAAAAAATGGACATGGTAATTTAGCTACCATTGTGACTTACTTTTAACGTTTAATATCTATATCTTTGATATTGGGTCGGTGTGCTACTGAATGTCCACCTAGTCATGCCTATGTGCATGTGGATAATCCATTTTATAAAGAAAACTCTGGTAAAAATTTTCACGAGCCTAAGAATTTAACGAACATGCAAGTTTAACTCTACTGGGGATGTATGTTAACTTAATGCATGCTTTAGGACTTAAACTAGGTATAAAGCAATGATATAACTTTAATAAGCTTTAAGATAGAAACTTACCTCACCCTTTCTGCAGTGATTTGGAGATTTGTTCAGGTTATGGATTCAGATATACCGAGCAACTCTTGTAAGGTCTCCGCAAGCATGAGGAGGAGAGCTTCTAATGTCCCTCACCTTATCCATTGAGACAACATCGCTTTTTGACTAAGTCAGTGATTCATCCTATCCGGGTTGATAGGTCGGATGTCGGGGACAAGGAGGAGGATGTTCCTATTGTGAACCCCACTCCTTGTTCTTCTACTACCCCGCATCAGGAGCTTCTAGCTATCAGCGTGATGATTCCAGATCTTTTGGAGGATTTGAGATGCCACCCTTCGATTTATCTCCATGCTAATGATGTAATATAAGCTTTTATTCTGGATATTCTTCCTTTTCCCACTTTTGAAACTGTGGTTTAATCTTGATTTGCAATTTGATGCAGGTTCCCGATTTTACCCAGCCCAGGGAGAACTGGTTTAATATTCATTCCTTTTACCAGGCCGTCTTTCACTCTTGGGGTTTTGAAGCCTTCTTCTCTATTCCTCCCCATTGCTGCCCTTAGAGCTATTTACGGGCTTTATCTGAGAGCTGGTTCCACCAGACTTAGTCTCTCCATTTGTTAGACTGTGAGGTGATTATGACACCCATGGATTGGTGGTTCATCACGGGGTTGAAGTTTGCAGGGGCGTCGGTGCCTTTGGTGGCTGACATTTCATCGGCTGCAGTTTGATCCCTTTTGGGAGTTCAAGCTATGACCCTCAAGGGTCGGACTGTCCGCTCTGGGCTTTTCGATGTGGATGCAACGAGTGGGGCTTTGACTGAGCCTCTGCCTATAAATCAGAAGGTTAGAGATTGCATTCTTTGATGATTGTTCTTGGTCATCATCAGGGGTTGTTTCCTAGCGAATAACTCCTCGACGGTCTCTTTTTCTTTGGTCAGTGCCACTCATGATGTGAATCGCATCAGGGATTTTGACTGGGGCTCATTCACCTTTGCCTATTTTCTTCGTGGGATGAGCCTACGATCAGAGGGCGTGATTGAGGCTTGTCTAGGCTTTTACCCATTTCTGTTGGTGAGTAAGTTTCTTTATCTCCCAATTTCCTCTATTCGGGCAATCAATCTTCATAACTGATGACATTTAATCTTTGTTTTTTTTCAATTTTGGGCCTATGAGAGGCTTCCTTATCTTTGTCCAATTACTACATTAGGTCTAGAGACCAATCCACGGGGATGGTGCTGGCACTACTCTAATTTGGCAGAGGTTCCCGTAGTAGAGGGGTTTTCTCATTCTCGATTACAGTTGGAATTGCTGACTACCAATATCATCACATAGGTTCCCTACACCGAGGATCAGTTGACAGTAGGTTTTGAGGGTGGCTTTCTTACCAGGGTTGAGTATTTATTATCCACTAGTCGGATCCCTTTTTTTACTGATGGATGCTGGGAGCTCTACTTGGGAGAGTGTGCTATCAGGAGCATCCTAGGGGAGATTCGTATTCCATTCTTTCCTCCTGCTAGACAACACTGGTCTTTATCTCAGATAGTCACTGAGATTCCCCTGATGGGTTTAGATGGCTTTAATTTATCAGAGGGCCCTTACACTCAGGATGCCTTCCATTACTAGTGGACTCCTCACACCATTGGAGCTCAGACCCGTGCCACTCAGTTCATGGGGGATATAGTTCCTAGGTCCGTGATGATGATAGACTGGATCGCCTGTGTCAGAGAACCCACTCATTTGGAGTAGATTGATAGCTTGACCCAAAGGTTGGACCGGGCGCACTTTTTCATCTGGTATTTGGGTAGAGATCTGTCAGAGGCAAATTCTTTTGATTCATCCGGCTCTTGTGCTGACCCCTCTAGTGGCCCATATTCACCGGAGCAGATCCCCCTTTGTATCGACCTGATGTTCCATCTGGCAGAGATATAGTGACTCAAGAGGAGTTATAATAGGTTGATCGATTGGATGATATAGACATCATAGATTTCTTTGGATAGGCTCGTTATCTCTTTTGATAGGCCTCTGTTAGATATTGAGCGGCTGTGCCCCATTTTTTGTTATCTCTTTTGATAGGCCTTTGTTAGATATTGGGCAGTTGTGCCCCATTTCCCTGTACTTTTTATTCTTAGTAGTAGACAGAGATGATGTATTTAATCTTTATTAGATGATGTATTTAGGAATGTATGTGTAATATTTCCTATCTATTACATCTTATTATCATTTATCATTGTCATTTATCTTGATGCATGCATTAATTCATGTATATGCATTCATATAGGTGAGTTTAGCATTTACCCCTGGATGGTCTCATGATACGGTTCTACATATGTCTTCATCTACCGTCAGTCGGATTGAGCACACACCACCCACATTGATAGCCTATTCTTTGAGATCATGGTATGACAGTCTGCCTCCCACAGATCGGGTGACAGTTGATCAGATGTTGAGACATTTCATGACCATCCTGACATTCCAGGTACCATTGGGCTTTGTATAGGGCATTCTATCTTGTTGGATACCTGAGAGACATGTCTTCAGGTTTGATATCCATGAGTTGACTCCTATGTTAGAGGAGTATGAGAGCATTACTGATTTAACCTTTTATCGACCTTGTGTTATGATGACTATTGGTGATATAAGACGGCAATTTATGACACTGACTGGCTTACTGTTGGGTAAAATCTAATTACGCACAACACGCAAGTATACGTGGTCAACAAGTAATAAAGTGATGAGTAAAGTATCATTCCCACAGAAACTAACTAACAATAATCTTAAGTTACAATTACCAATTTTTTATTAACCCTAATTTTATTAAACAAATCAACTCAGTAATTGAAATTAACGAAACTAAAATTAAGAATAATGAAACTAACACAAAACAACCACGAATATCAAAATCTAAAATTTCAAACAATTAATGGAGAATTAGACTTATGATTTCACCCTAAGCTTTACTTTGATTTTAACACCTTTATTCCAAATCAACGCACTATCCCAGTTTATTAATCAAGAACATGAACGTTGCATTAACCACCTCTCGATGCATTAATACCCTATTAACACCAATCCACAATTAAGATAGAAATCTGTTAAACACCTTAATCAACTAACCCACTATATCTCTATGTGAATTACAATTGAAGAAGGTTGAAGAATAAGTTCTCTATTCGATTATATGCGATGTCAAGCATATCTCTACCTTAACACTTGTGATACCCCGAATTTTATGAAATGAAAGTATTCAATTTTCTTATAATTATTCTATTTAGTAAATGGTTAAATTGATAAAGGTTAAAGTTAAGGGTGATATGTGAAAATTTTGCAAAGTAAGCAAGTTGTTATAAAATAATCGGTGGTAAAATATGCATGGTTGCATAGTAGCACACGGTATCGATTATTAATGCTTATTTGAGAAGTTACTCAGTTATACTCGATTATTGCTACAGTAATTGCTGCATCATATCTCTCATATTATTGATTCAATTATTGTCACAGTATCTTCGGTATAATATGTTATATTATTAAATCAATAATTGAGACAACAAAGTTATTCATATTATTAAATTTTAATATTTACAATGTCTAGAAGTTCTGTTAAGGAGAGGTTTGGTCACCTAATTGCGCGCCAATAGGGAGAAATCCTTATTGAAAAGCCCCCTCTTTCATGGGAACAACTTGGTTGTTAAATATTATGAGTTATAATAGTAATGATGAATAAGCTCGTGTTGATTAAAGATGAATTTGATAGTTTCATTGTGTTGGGATTATTTGTGTTAGTAGAAATCGACATCTATTCCGATGATAATTGATGTCTGGAGGTTATATTGTTCAATCGGGTATTCAGGACACTTTTTGTGTCGGAGTACTATTCACAAAGTTACTATTCATGAGTTACTATTCATGAATTACTATTCACGAGTTACTATTCATAAGTTACTATTCACGAGTTACTATTCATGGGATACTATTCACCCGAACAAAATATATTTCTTTTCGGTCCAAATCATTTTTGGGTACAATATTATTCCATGAGGAGATGTGGTAATTTTTCGCATAGTTTGGTTGAAATTATAATAGTAAATCAATATGGATCGTTGGTTTAAAGTTTTAATAGTGAATCAATATGGATCTCTCGGTTTAAAGTTTTAATAGTGAATCGGATGACCGTTGGTTTAAAGTTTTAATAGTGAATCAGTATGTACCGTTGCTTTAAGTTTTAATATGGACCGTCCATTTAAAAGTAAATTAATCTGAACCGTTCATGAATTAGTTACTATTCAGTCCATTCTCCTATAAATAGAAGCTCATTCCTTCATTATTTCTTACGAATTCACTAAAACTCTTAAGAGAGAAATTATAGAGAGAAAGAAGAAGAGAAGTCAGCTACCTTTCTATTCCAATATCCAGCTTTATTCTAAGGTAAGGGATATTATTATTATAGTAAGGGGTATTATTTCTTTCGTATTCATGAAGAGAACTTTTGTTATTCCATTCTTTATTATTATGTTGGAATAACCTGTTTATGCGAAGTACCGCATACATGGTGAAATTATTCTATTATTCTGTTCATTATTATTCTGTTGAAATATCCTGTCTATGCGTTTACGCCAGACCTAGTTCCATTATTTATTATTCTGTTGGAATAACCTGTCTGTGCGGTCTATCGCATGCATGGTGATTTCTGTTGTTATTCTATTCTTTATTATTCGTCCGGAATATCCTCGTCTGCATGCGCTTACGCCGGACACTTGCCCATTATTTATTATTCGTTGGAATAACTCGTCTGCATGCGGCCTATCGCATGCATGGTGAATTTCGTTGTTATTCCATTATTTATTATTCATTGGAATATCCTATCGGTTGCATGATTACGCTTTGACACGGTTCCGTTCTTTATTATTCTGTTGAGAATAACATGTCTGTGCGGTCTATCGCATGTATGATGAATTCTTCTGTTATTCTATTTTTTATTATTCTGTTGGAATAACCTGTATATGTGGATCCTTTATATTCATTTCTTATTAAATTGTGGAAATGATCTGTTTACGTTGATTATGATGAGAGTCATAATAAAAGCATTAGACTGATGAAAATCATGGGTATATGTAGTATTAGTAAGTGTTGTGATGAGTTATGTTGGTTATTATGTGAAAACATGAAAGTTTCTTAGAAATCATAAAGAGTTTAAAATCAAATTTTGGTAAAAATGGAGCATGAAATTCAATTGACCATATCTTCTATTATATTTCGAATTTTTGAGTGTGGTTAAGTCCTAAAGTTAGATCTATGAGTTTCCTAACTTATCCAAGTGGAATCACTTAAAAAGAATTTACAGATTTTCGTGTGGAATGATTTTAGTAAAGGATGAAAAATCTAGAAATGCTTAAAAAGCTACTGTCCAGAATTTTAAAAGGAATTTTCGGCCACTTAATTTGTGAGAAAAATTCTGGCCTTTTGGGACATGAAAGTATATGGTATAAAGAACCTCCTGTCCAAAAATGAGCTCATTCTGACTTAAAATGAGCAAGTTATGACCATTTCAATATTTAGGTTTTTTCGACAAAAAATGCTATAACCGGAGTTCTATAACTCCGATGACCACGAAATTTAAACTGGAAGCTCACATTATCATGTGTAAGATCCTGCCAAGATTTGGGAATTTATGAAGTTAAACTTGAGGTAGCTAATTTCTTAAGGAATTAATTAGAAATTGATTTTTGAAAAATAATAAATGAATTTTAAAAATTCTGAGAAAAATATATGTTCATTTTGGGACTATATTCTGCTAAATCCCAGAAAAGAAATATTTTTGTGACTGATTTGGTATTTTTTCATGAAAATGATCTAGTTATGAGTAAATGAGTTAAATATGTTATGTGAAGTAACAAAGTTAGAAAATAGAATTTTATGGCTTGAGAATCCTATATAGGGTATATGCATATTTTTGATAAGAGATTTGATCATTGGTGATAAAATCTTATGAGTATGGCATTTTTGAATGATTAAATGCATTATGTGGTAAAGTGTAAACAATTGAAATAAATTGTTTATAAGTTTAAGAAGTGGTTAAAATATTGTTATAATATTAATGATATTAGATTATGAGAATATTAAGTGATTGATAACATTGGGATATTCTTGAATCCTGGATAAATTATATTATAAATATTTAATATTTATCCTTTATCTCATTTGATTGATCCTTTATATCATTTTCATGATCTTCATGCTTATGTTGTGTTGAAAGTCATCTGTGGCTTACGTGCATAGATGGACTTGGTATGATTATGACCAGAGATTATTCGGTAGAATCATGACCGTAATTTTACAAATGATGTGGTAAAAGTCATCTTTGGCCCATAGTGCATAGATGGACTTGGTATGATTATGACCAGGGATTATCCGGTATAATCATGACCGTAATTGAAAACACGGATATCCTTGGCCCGTAGTGCATGGATAATTCGTGGTCATGATACTATTAATTGTTTGAGTCTCAAAGCAGATTGGTTTTATGAAATATATCTTTGGCCTGTAGTGCAAAGATGAATTGTTGGTTATTGGTTATACAATTGTATGTCTTTGGCCTGTAGTGCAAAGATGAATTGTTAATGAATATCTTTGGTCGTATTGCAAAGATGAATTTATTAGTATGATTATGAGCATGAATTTTGATTTGGTATAACCATAATTTTGATGTTTCAGGTGAAGATAGGTGATGAAAATTATCTTCATCCTGGGTGCGAAGAGGAATTTAGAATCACAATTATGATTATGAAGTTATTCATATGATTGTGAAATGAGAATTGTTGATTGATGTTACAGGATAAAACATTATTGGTGGACTTTTAACATGGAGGAGATAATAGACACGATGGTTGTTGATCGATTTACAATCAATGAATACGCAAGTATACACTACGGACAAGTAATAAAGTGAAAGTAGAGTATCGTTCCCACGAGGAATTATTTAATAAAAATCACCAAGTACTAATTCTTAACCAAACTAATTTTATTTAAACAATCTCAAATCGGGTTTTTCTAATTAAGAAAACTAAATTAACTAATTAAAACTAAGATTTTAACGAATGAATTCAAATAAATAAAGATTAAGACTTCAATATCCCCAATTATGAATTATAAATCAATTATCCAATTATCCCAATTATTATGCCTCTTGAATTGTTAATGAAATTCTCAAATGCCAAAAGTCCTTTTCCAAGTGATCAATTGCCTTCTATTTAATCCAGATTAATCTTGCTATATTCCTATGCAAAACAATTGAATTAAACTCTTTCCAATCCCAATTCCTTACGTGTTACACATGCATGAAAAGATATTTCCATTCAATTCACAAACCTAATTATTCACTTCGCAAATAACTAAGTCACATGATATCATGCCCGCCTCTAACCCTAGAATTCCTCTTCCAATTCCTTCTAGAGTAACAAAGTAATTCTTGATCAAATAATTAAGCAATAAGCACAAGACAAGATAAACAACTCACTTTAACATAAATAATTAGAATATAATGAATAACTAATTCATAGCCATAAAAAGTTCAATTGAAATCTCAAAAATAGTTAGTTCATAATTAATGAATTAAAATCAAGAATCCACAACCTGAATAGACATCAAAAGATAAAAGTAAGATGAGAGAAGAGAATAGAATCTGTTGTCGAAAATCGATGTTCCCTCGCTTCGCTTGCTCTCGATCTTCATGGTCTCCAAGTTGCTTCAATCTCCAAAACTAATAAGAACTAGGGTTATTTTCTAATCTAAAGGAGTGTTTAATCTAGGCTAAGCTATGTAATCTCCCTTTATTTTATGCCTTACATCATGTATTTATAGGTTACAAGTCCAATTTTTAGTTTAGAACAAACCCAATCCATTTGGAGTCAAAAGGTGTTAAAATTAAGCCCAAACGCTGCCCAGCCGCACTTCAAACCCCTTCCCCAGTGCCCTTCAAATACCGCACGGCATCGCTCAAACTCTGCCTCCCGGCTCCTTGGCTGTTGGGCATAGGCTAAAATGGGCGCCCCGGCGCTACCACATATTCTGATTTTTCTGCTCTTGACGTCCTTTGGGAAAATGGCCATAACTTCTTCGTCCGAACTCCGATTTCGATGATTCAAGATGATCCGGAAAGAGAAGAAGTAGATCTACAACTTTCATTCTTTGCGTTTTTCGAAATAATGTCAGGAGATATAGTCAAATTGGCTCTGAAGTGACTGCTGTGTAAATGGCAAGCCGAAAACGCGAATCTAGCCACCCCAAACATCGATCCATGTAACTTTTGTCCCAATTCCTATAAAATAACAAAAAACATGCATGAATAGACACAAACACATAAAAACATCCTAAAAGACTTAAGAACAACAATAAATTAAGCCCGAATGTATCCAATTCATGGGTATAAAACTCACTCATCAATGGTCTATTTGACTCTTCTAATGGATTGCTCGTTCCGCTGCAACTATGGTTGAAAAGTTTTATCATCTACCATATGTTCTAAATCTTTGATTTATTACTGATGAATGCTATTGATAATTTAATTATCTTTAGTCATGATATTCTTTACTGGGCTAGTTGTGTTCACCCTTTTGCTTCACAATTTCTTTCAGGTAATAAGAGTGTAGCTGGGTCGAGCGGGAATAACAGGGAAATAGTGAGATGGTCCGAGACTGTTGAAGTTTCTCAATACATTATAAAATGGCATGACATGCAATATATAATTGCATTGATGACCTAAGATGTGCGTGTCGTATGTTATACGTCACTTAATAATTGATTTTAGTGAACAACAATAGGTTGATGAGAACCCAACTTTGGAAGGGTGTTTTGCCACTATCATACAAGATGTCTAATGACATACAATCTCGTGTCATCATAAGACAGGGTTGTGCACATCCACTTGTTGAGTATATCTACGAGCACTACCTATATGATCTTAGAGTATATTTGAAATATAATTGTCACTTGGAAACAACTGAGATAATTATATGTCAAGAGAAGACTCATCATTAGAAGGAACATGATAGTAATCTTCTCGTTTTTCTTTGGGGTCTATTGGATCAACCAAGGATAATTCTCTGGGCATATGATATCTATCATAACTTAGATTCATGGCCTCCTATGTACGAAGGTTTCCTTGAGCATTTCCCAAAGATTTTAATTTCTAAAACAGTTATTGACTGTACTTTTATGTAAAGTACCTTTGTAAGGTGTTGTGGTCTAGGAACCATGAGAGTTACATAGATTTTGTATTGAAACTCACAGCTTATCTGTTGTCGTACTCTGCACGACAGTTCAACAGTTGTATAAATAAAGTTTGTATTTGATTTTTATGGAGTGATATCTGGTGACTCAGAATGGGTCGTGTGGACCTATTTTGGGGGCGTCACAACACTCATCAAGTTTAAGCTACTAACAAAATCCTGAACACATGCTATATCAACTAGGTCTAGATTCGAATATCCTCTCTCGATTCCATCCAACTCCACAAAGAATTATTGATCAGGCAATTCATAGATTCAAGCACAAATCAATATAGATAAACTGGAGATAGCTTATTAAATTGGAAGTCAAAGTTTACAAAACCATCGATTCACTTAAGGATCCATCACAAGCCTAAAAAGTGAATTAGTTCATAATAAACCAAATAAACACTGAATAAATCATAGAAATCATTCTTCCAATTACAATTAAATATCTAACACGAAGAATATTGAAAAACACCCTTCACGTAGTCTATAATTGTTATTGTCTTGAAAAACTCCTTGAAATACTCCTCCACACTTGCTATTAAAAACTGAGCTTAGATCTTCGTAATATGTCCTCCCCTTTTATTGAAGTTGTTGTCCCTTGAGTATATCATGTCCAACACAAAAGCCCCCAGCCGAATTCTCTACAAATAGAGTTACAATACCATGCAAATAGCTAGAATTCGTACCCAAGAGGAATTGCAAACATAACAGGACACTCAGATTTTCCACCCACCTTGAGAGGGTTCATATATTATGTAAGCCACTTTGTAATGCTATCTTCCCGCTAACCGAAGAGTATGACCCCACTTCAAATGGGTGTGTAGTAAAATTAGTCATTTCCTACGTGACTTGTCTTCTGTCAACTGACTTTGCTGTTT